>CAUYQG010096625.1:0-21325 GCA_963574415.1 Tarsius wallacei
GGAAGGGAGATGGGATTAATGGTAGTCAATATCTGTCTGGGGACGGGAAGACACCTCTTATCAACAAGGGTGCCTGAACGAAGCATATTTGTATACCTAATCCTTAACTGTACCCCACAATATCATAACAAAAAATACTGATTATAAAAAAAAAAAGAAATGAATCTAGAGGAAGATCTGATCTGCCGGGGGGGGGTATTTCTCATGGACAAGTGTACATGCATAATTAACATTTGTGTACCTAACCCTGAATTGTGCCCCATATTTTTACAATTAAAAATAATAAAATAAAATAAAATAAAAATTTCAAAAAAATTCACACAAAAAATAAATAAATAAATAAATAAATAAATAAATAGCTGCAAGAATTTTTCTAACCATTTCTAGTTTAATTATATCATTTGGATAGAACCTAAATTGTCTGACTCTGGTGAGAGGTACTAACAGTCAGAGAGCTGTAGTACTTTAAGAAACTCCATTAAAAATACACATATCCATACATACTAACCCAGGAGATGAGAATAAAAAGAGACTCCAGGATAACCATTTGTTGGGAAGAAATCACAGTACATGGTCTACATATCAATGAAATTTTATCCAAATATGCAGAGAGCACTCTTACCTTGTCATTAACTTTCTGAGAAATTTTAATCAGGTAAAACTTAGCCTTTTTCTTTTAAAATGTTGTGAATTTTAATTTTAATGAATGTGATAATTTAACCTGGAAGTAGGAATTCACATTTATCCTTTATCAGGGTTTTACTATTTTTATGAGAAGAAAGAAAGCAACATATTTCCAGAAGTCACTGGTACAGGAATAGTGTGATCAGTCCTCATTCATCAGAATCATAGGCGCCTGGTCCAACAAAAGATTACTGACTGGCCAGTGGTCAAATCTGCATATCTGACAGTAAGAGAGAAATACCAGAATAAAAGCATTTTTGTTTTGTTTTGTTTTGATAGAGAATTCAAAGTGCCATAGATCATACCTGCCAGTACTTGAAGTTATAAGGGCATCTGATGAATGTTGTGTTTTATTTGAAGAGCAACATACCAGCAATTAATTGATGTTCTGCTGAGGAGGAAAAAGGAATAGATGTTATGGTATCAAGAGTAGTCTGTACAATGTGAAGGGGTGTGTGTGTGTGTGTGTGTGTGTGTGTGTGTGTGTTTGTGTGTCTTTAATAAGAGCCTAATCAATATTTTTGATTAGGCTCTTATTAAAAATTTTTAGTGAAAATATATTATTTAATTTTCTGGAGGTATTTACGGAGAAACTATAAGCAGAGTGGTTTTCAGAAAGAATTTTTGAAAAGTCAAAGCACTGCATTCTTTATGAGCTCTGCTTAGATAATTTAGAAAATATTTGCATTTTAGTTATACAAATTAAGCTAAATCCATAACTTTCTTATCATTTTTATTATAAACCTGAATTTCCAGATTTTTAACACATGCGTAATCTCTTTCTGGTGAAACTAATAATTTGAAGGATTATTGATTTGTCAATTAAGACTATGACATTTTAGGACATTAAATTTATTACAATATTTCTGTAGAAAACTGTGTATATTTCTTTAAAACTGGAAACATATTTGTGATAGGAGGTTAATTTTACTTGTTACTTCTGTGATAATTAATCTTCTGACTATAACCTTTTAATAAATGGGAATTATTGCATAATAGTACAAAAATTATCAGAATTGTTTACATACGTGTATATAAATATGTTTTTCCAAGCAAAATAAGCATAATTTATATTTTAATACACAACGCGGAATCATGATTACCTACAACATTAGTTGTTAAATGGGAACCATTATTATGATTTTGATTCTGTTGTCAAATATGATAGGGATTCTTCCTCATCTCAATTCTCTGCAAATCTGTCTGGCATGAGAAAGGAAGACAGTCAAGGCTGCCAAGATTCATTTGTCACATGCATTGAGTAGATCAGTCAAATAACTGACTCTTTATAACTGGGCTATCATTCACCCTCGATTAATCATTCTGATTCAACAGTTGCTTATGATTTACGTTATCAAATACCTTGCTGAAATGAACACAAATTGTATTTGTCATTTTTCCAATAAAAAATCTTTCCAATAAAGACTTGGTTAATTTGACTTTTTAAAAATGAATTCATGACAACTCCTAAAAACTGAACAATGATATTAGGTCACCATACAATATTAGTTCATGATCCATTTCATAATCTTGCTAGACTGTATGTCCATTGATTTACAGTGTTCTACTTGTGACGGCAGAGTCACTTCTGGTTGGCTAGTGTAGTAAGCACTGTAGAAATGCCAGTTTTCCCCCTTGGGGAAGAAATAACTTATTCTGACAATGGTCAGGAGTTCAACCAGATGACAGCTGCAACTTGAAACTTTTCTTTGAGAATTGTCCTCAGCTGAAGAGGAAAAACAGGTTCAAGGTCATGCCTCCATTTCCAGGGCAGCATGTTTCTAATGACTAGTTAATGTGGGGATATAAAAACCTACATGGGGAACAACTCTGAGGGGCTCTATGTCTGTTTCAGAATGCCCTGGAAAAGGCTTTGAGGCCTTGTGAGGACCAGCTTCTCCCTGTACCCTTCTCCTACCTTCTTCTCCTCCACCACAGACACTAATTTTAAAAGCACTCCCTAATAAATCTCTGAATGTTATTCTCGGTCTTAGTGTCTGCTTCCAAGAAGATCCAAAGTGTAACATTCATCATCTGTGATTTACTTTTTTTGCTAATATTTAAATTTTTTAAAAAATTTAGATACAGGGGTTACGTATGATGGTGGCTTACATGGGGATATTGCAAACGCTGGGTTTGAACTTCCATTGAATTAATGACCCAAATACTGAATACAGTACCCAATAGGTAGTTTTTCAACCCTAGTCAGGTTCCCTAACTTCCTCTTTTCAAAATCTACAATGTCTATTGTTTCACTCTTTATATTCATATGTATCCATTGTTTAGATCCCACTTATAAGTAAGAACATGAAATATTTGATTTTGTGCTTCTGCATTAATTCATGTAGAACAATGGTCTCCAGCTACATCCATGCTGATACAAAGCACATAATTTCATTATTTTTTATGACTGTGTAGCATTCAGTGGTGTATATGTACAATATTGTCTTTACTCAACCACTGTTGATGGACACATAGTTTGATCCATGACTGTACAATTGTGAATAGTGCTGTGAAACATACGCGTGCAGGTGTCTTTTTGACCATTTATTTTCCTTTTATGATCATGAATTAACTTTTCTGTATTCAGAAACTCATTTGATATAGTAGCAACTTATTATTTTCTTATAACTAGGTCTATTTATAAATTTTTTAAAAATTCAGTTAATTTTATCTTCAAGATGTAAGCAAAAATGTAGGTGAACCTACTCTTCCTTATTCTAATAGAAAATATTTATTTTCTTTCCTCCAGGCATTATGCAAGGGTATTAAAAAAATAAAACAATAGGTTATTTTAGTACTTAAAGATTAATTAAAAGTGTTTTAGCATATCAAAAGAGTAAAAAACAAAAAAAGACAATTTCCATATATACATTAAAATGCATTTATTAAAATCCAATATCCATTTCTGATTGACACACACATGCAAAAAAGACAAAGAAAAAGCTCTCAAACTAGGAACAGATACAGACACCATAAACTTGATAATTACAGCTACAAAAAAAAATCTGCAGCTAATGTCATACTTGATGGTGAAAGACTGAATACTTTTCCCTTACAATTTGGAAAAAGATTAAGATGTCTGTTCTCACGATATCTACAATTTTCTAGAAATTCTAAACATCAACATGAGACAATAAAAAGGAAAGAAAAGAAAGAAAAAAAGAATGGAAGGAAGGAAGGAAGGACGGATGAAAGAAAAAGAAAGAAAGAAAGAAAGAAAGAAAGAAAGAAAGAAAGAAAGAAAGAAAGAAAAAGAAAGAAAAAGAAAAAAGGAAAAGAAGGAAAAGCATCCTTTTTGCAAAGGAAGAAACAACAATGTGGCTAATTCCTATTTGTAAAATATTGTGGAATACATAGACAAGCAACTAGAACCAATAATTGAATTTCGCAGGATACAAGATCATTATACAAGACCCCCCCAAACAACAGAATTGTCTTTTGAAGGGCAGATCCCTTGTAATACAGAGTTCTCCTGCTAGGTAAGTGTCCAGGAACCCATCAGCATCAGTGCACCAACTAACGTTGTTGTGAGAGGCTATGTTTAACTTCAAAGATTGTTTTTTTCAGATTCTTTCCAGACATTTGTCCATTTCTAGATGAGTGATTCACAAGCACACCTGCCCACACTGCGCTGAGTGTTCAGTTGTTTTTGACCACAAATGGCATGACTCCTGTACCCCAAACTCCCAATTTACCTGATTGCTCCCTGAGTGACTTTTTTTTGTTTGTTAGTTTCCCTGGATGAATAAAGTCCTCAAAGGGAAATGTTTTACCAATGTTGAAGAGGTAGAACAAAACACAGCAGAAACACTAAAAGGCCTCAAAATTGACAGGTTTCAAAAACTATTTCAAGCAGTGTAAAAAGCATTCTGATAGGTGTATTGAATCGAATGGAGAGTACTTTGAAGATGACTGAAGTTTAAACAAACAAGTATAAATACATAAGTTTTTAATAAATATTCCATTTTTGGGGGAGTCCCCCTTCATACAAAAAAATTATATGTCAATATACTTGCAACAGACCATTGAAATTTGAAAAATTTTTAAAAATCTTGTAAAACTGAATCAAACAATGACATTCTGAGATAGAAATCTGGCAGTGAATGGACAAGAGTGTTATACTGAAAACTTTAAAATTTGCTGAGATAATTTAAGAAAATATAAAGACAGAGGAATAACTATATTGTGTTCATTGGCTAGATTTTACAACATTGTTAAGAAAAAAATTATTTCCAAAAAGATCAATGCATGCAACAGAATTTCACTGAAAATTTCAGGACTTTTTTTGGTAAAAAATGACAAGTTGACATCAAAATATATTTTAAAAGTTAAACAAATTTGGAAAAAAAAGACAGCGTGCAGGGTTTACATTACCTAAATTCAAGTCTTTTTCTAAACTTACAGTATTTAAGAGTTTCGGTATTCATGTTAATTGAGACAAATACATCAATGCAACAGATGAGAGTTCAGAGATACACTTATACCTATATGGTTAGACAAGTCAACTGGAATAGTTTGCTATGTATGTAAAAATATAAACTTGGACCCATGCCTCACACCATTTTAAAAAATGAACTAAAAATAATCTTAGCCTTATATGTAAAACTTATGACTCTAAAACTTCCAGAAGAAGTAGAAAAGAAAATATTTTGGACTTAGGTTCTTATAGCTGTAACACTGAAACATCATAAATTCAATTTCACAATTCAATTTAAAACTTCAGCATTTCAAAACACACTGTTAATGGGATGAAATGACAATTCACATATGACAAAGTATTTGTAAATCACACATTCAGTAGGGAATATGTGATTGAGTACACATAAAGAGCAGCTAATACTAAAAAATAAGACAACAAAGAACTCAATAAATTGTCAGGTGATTTGAATAGTTCACTAAGGAAGATATGGGGAAGGCAAACGAGCACTGAGAAAATGTCCATCATTAGTCATTAATGTCAACTAAAACTGCACAGAGATACTACTATATGCATATTAAAGTGTTTAAATGTTAAATTGAACATGCCAAGTGATGGCGCGGAGGAGGAACTGGAATAGCTATACTGTTAATGGGAACATAAAATCATTAAAACCACGTTAGAAAATAGTTTGGCAGTATAAAACAGGCACAGACTCCATTTTTGAGGTTTTATCAAAGATAGCTTTCAAATCTCACCCTTCTTCTTCACCCATTGCTCCATATCTAGGGAAGTCAATAAAAAAAAGTCTACTTCTGCCTTCCTTGGAGCACAGGAAAAAAAATTAAAATATGCCAACACTGACAATGGGAGTCCTTTTTCGAGCCCCACCTCTTAGCTGCTGTAAAAGTCAGTCACCAGTCCTGTTTCACTCTTGCCTTACAACAGACTGATCCTGCACTCTTCTCCTTGGAGACAACTTCTGTTCTTTACTATATGAATAGTAAATTGCATTTTATATCCAGTGGTACCTATGTAATTGCATTGCTTGTCATGGCAACTGTATAAATTCCTGGGACAGGGCTGGAGGAGTGATGACCAGTGTGTAGTATGGAAAACAGATGACTAATTAAAAGTTTAAGAGACAGTTTCTCAAAAAAGGTAAACATATGCCTACCATTTCATTCATTCCACTCCAGTGAAATGACATCATGTATCTACTCAAAGACTTGTGTATGAAAGTTCATAGAAACTTAATTTGTAATAGACTAAAACTGGAAATAACCATCAAAATGTAAATAGATAAATTTTGGTACAACCATGTTGTAATAACACTGAGAAAAATAATCCATACATAGGAAGAGTACATAATGTATGGTTCCATTTATTTCAAAACACTAAAAATGCAAATGAATTTATAGTGACAGAAAGCAGATTAGTGGATGCTTTGGGGATAAGGGAGTGGTTTGACAGGAAGAGTTGGAAGGAAGGGATTACATATGGGCACATGAAAACTTTCAGGTGATGTGTGTACTCATTATCTTGAATAGGATGATGGTTTCAGGGGATCCATGTCAAAACTTATCAAGTAGTAGAATAGAAATATGTACCATTTATTATATTCAATTATGTCTCAATAAATTTTTTTTTTACAGATCCTTTTGTTTTTATTTGGTTTCTGCTTGCATCAGCCATCTTAAAAATTCATTTTCTTCTCTTCAAAGTATTGTAATTAATATTTCACATTATATGAATGGTAAAAAAAATTACCCAACACTCTATACACACAGTCTACTGTTTCCTTTGTCTCTCCTTATGGTATATCAATACTAAATTGCTTTGATATACCATATCAGTTGTATCATACTCAGCTGTGACACTTCTGCCAACAAGACTCAACCACTCCTATTCTTCATTTGACTTATACATGATTCTTTCTTCAAGACTCACCACACTTGTCTTCTACCCCTTTATTCAGGTTTCTGCTTTAGGTGATACCATTCTTTTGTATTTCTAGCAAAGTTCTTAAAGGCTGTGTGTGTGTCTCCTTCATTGGCTTTTCCAAGAAGGGTCCCTGGATTGCGTGATCCCTAGCAGAGTGAAAGATGCAGAGGAGGTATCATATAAGTGTTTGTTCAACTGAACTGGGTTCCGTATCATACATATATTGCTCTGTTGCTCAAAGGAACCACTAAAATGATTTCAATGTATGTGTATCATCAAATATGCAATTACATATGCTTGCAAGCTCTTCTTTCAAAAAATTGAAGAACGAAATTACACATATAAATACCATGATATATATTATTTAAAGCAAAACCAAACCATATAAAAGAAGTGAAAAAAAAAAAAACACAAGAATTTTAGTAACTTTGGTTACTGACTTTTGGCACAAAAATCAGGAAATACATTTTACTCTCAAAGCATGTGATAAAAGAAACTCTTTCTTTTGGATATTATTTTGATGATGGCAAGTACAAAATATTCATGTGCATATATGTTTATTCACTAAAAATAATTTAACCTATATTTTCTTACATTTGCCTTTGAAAAAATGAGTGACTGTGGATAATATAGGTAAACTAAAACATCTCTTCAACTGAAGCATTTTTATATTAACTACATAGAAAATTAGTTATTGAATGATAACTCTGTGAAGACATTTTTTTTCAAGTTCCTGTGATCAGAGGCTACAGCTGGTTTATTTCTGATAATAGATCAGCACAAAGGAAATAGTTCATTGGAGAAAACAGATAGAGGCACATTCTCATACTATCTCTACACCATAAATCATAGAAATGCGCATTTGCGTTATTTAGATATCATTTGATGTTTATTCCTTCGATCTCATGTTGAAATGTATAGCCTAGTGTTGAAGGAGGTAGGTGTTTCGATCATGGGGGCAGATCCCTCATGAATGGCTTGGCCTTATTCTCATGGTAATGAGCGAGTTCTCGCTCTATTAGTTCATGTAAGAGCTGGTTGTTTAAGAGAGCCTGGTACCTCTTTCTATCTCTTGCTCCTTCTGTCACCATGTGACATTTCTGCTCCCACTTCATCTCCTGTGAGGCATGGTTTTAGCTTTTCCATCAAGATAGGACAAAAAATTCATTTTCCATAATATGATATTTTAGTGAGAAAGCAGCCTTTTGACAGTTATACTTATAGTATTGGTGTACAAAAGGACAACTATGTTGTTTAATCTCATTTTCTGATACATCTTCTTTTCTTGGATATAAATATAAATTCAGGACAGAAGGTGATGATGAAAGTGTGTGTTCTAAATTTATACAATTTTGTTATTCAGTTTTCTGGAGTACTTCTTGAGGAAACACCACTTCAATAATATTGCATTGCTTTTAATTTGTCTCCAATTCCCTTAAGAAATAGTCATTGTATATTATACAATTTTTAAAGCAAATTCTCTACTAGACCCAGAAGAAAACTTCATTATTTTTGAAAGAGTGGATAAATGGAGCAGAGAGTACATTATCATGTCCCTTGCCTTTTGTCTTAACTCTACAACCATGTGATACAATTCAAATTAAATATCAAATTTTTGTGTGTGTGCAGTGCAGGTGTTTGTTTAAGAAGCATTTACATTTCTGACCAAAAAAAAAAAAAAATGCAGAAACCAGAAAGTTTTTTTTTTCTTTTTTAATGAGTGAGAGAGAAAGCAGGGTTTTGAAGTTTTGAGTTCCTTAATTGTTTATTTCAGGAAAAATACTCTCAGTGTAAAACTCTCTTTGTGAATCATTATCAAAGATATGGCACAGAATATGTCTAAAAAAGATAAATGCATCCAATTAAGAGTATTCTTCTCTCCAATTTGTTTGTCTATTTACTAGGAAATAAGAGTAGCACATCTATTTTATGTAATCATCCAGGGTAAATAATTTAATATGATACCACTGCAAGAGACACTGACAGGTTCAATTAGAGAGCTAGGGCATAATATGAGAGATACTTCTGTAAAATACAGCTGCAACTAGAAAACAAACAAGATGTGCCTTACTTTTGCTATTCTTCAGTGGATAATCTACAGCAGACGTTGGAAACATGGCAGAAATATTCAGTTTAAACAGGTGGCATACCTAGAAGAGGTAACCATAAACTCAACATTCACATCATTTGCTGGTACCACAAGAGGGCAATTTCAGATCTCTTTCTGTTAAATGTTCTAGCTAGTGACAAATATTCAGGAGGGTTCACTCAAACTAAACTCCCTACTCACATTATTCAAAAGATAGAAAAAGTATTTTTATCATAGATAGATCTGAGTAGACCACAGTATCTCCTCTGACTGTATGATTGGGCTGGACATGAAAACGCTGTTTTGCTTTGGTGACCTATAATGTGGTATTTTGCTTTTTTGAGCTGAGTAGAAAAAAAAATATGTCTCTTGCTTTTATACAGTTTTTATTCATTTTGTACATAGAATCTCGGATTTTCTCAAGGAAAATAAATGATTTAAATTGAGATACCTTGCTAGGAAAAACAAAACAAAATAGAGGATGATAAAAAAAAAACTATTTTCTTGATATATTCACATCCTGTAAAAAGATAGTCTCTTTATATTTTGTGATAAATATGGAGTATATATTTATTTTGCTAAAATACTCTTTTAAAAAGTTTTTTCCTGCCAAATAAAAGATCCAAAGGGAATTCCTTTGTGTCTATGTTGGGCAGCTAATAAGATTAAATGTAGATATTTTCTAGAAAGGTCATTTAAATTCAACCCGACTGGTAAGCCTCTTTAAAAGAAAGTTGAGTCTAATGCAGCCATCATTGTTCTACCTCAATCCAAACTGCTCTAAAACAAGTTCACGTTGAAACTGATCTATAGAAGATGAGAATTTGAAACTTTGTCTGATAGAACATTAATTTCCAGTGCAATAGAATTTTGTCATTACAGCTTTGCTTTAGTCATAATTAAACTCTTGTTACTTTAAATTGCATTAGAAGATGAGCTGAGTAAAAATGGGCTAGAGGGAGCCAACTACAAATATGCAAGCCAATAAAAGTGCAGTTGACTTTTCCTCCAAAAATAATCACTCTTTTCAACTTTCATCAGAAAACAAAATTTGACCTGGCTTGGTGGCTCAACCTGTAATCCCAGCGCTTTGGGAGGCCGAGGTGAGTGGATTGCCTGAGCCCGCGGGTTCGAGACCCACCTGTACAACTTGGTGGGACCTCATCTCTACAATAAATCAAAAATTAGTCGGGCGTGGTAACGAGTAGTTCCGGCTACTTGGAAGGCTGAGGAGGATCGCCGGAGCCCAGCAGGTCGAGGCTGCAGTGGCCGGAAGTGTGCCATTGCACTCCAGTCTGGGCGAGAGAGTGAGACACCAACACAAAAACAAACAAACAAACAAAGACCAAAATTTGCTTTCATAATGTCTGTTGTAATAGTAGTTTCTGCCTTCCTCAATCTGTTTGAAAAGAGATATTTGACACAATGCTATAGAAAACTTTAACTATTTATTAAAATAAGTACAATATTTATAATAAACAACTTTTTGTGATTAAAAGTATGCCACTTTAACATGCCATGTCTGAGGCCATCAGTGATTTGCTAAAACAATGTGTCATACAGAGAATAATGAAGAACATCACTAACAGCAGCCTGAGTTCCTCAGTTTAACATGTTATAGGCTTTTGGTACTTAAATCTTCAACATTCACAGAGCAAAAAAAAAAGTTGGAATTATGATTATGTTTGGCCACTGGTCCAAACCTGTCTCCCATAAAGTGGAACATCTTACAATGAAGTGAATGGAATACATTACTTCTTCTGCATAAGCAGACTTCCTCATTGTGCAATCTTATTAATCTTCCTAAACGTGGATCCAAGTGAAACTTCAAAGCCAATGGAAAATGCTTAGTTGCTTGGCAAGAAAGAGGCAAAACTTCACAAACATCTGAACCAGTGATCAGTTAACATATAGTGGAATGCAAGACACTGTTATATTAAATGGTCTAAAATACATATTAAAGAAATATTGTAAATATTTTTTCAAGAGTATGAACTGGCTTTCACCTGGGACTGCAGAGAGAGTGAAAAAATTAACTGAAACTTATAGTAGGCGATTTGATTGAAACTAAAATATAAAGTGTATTTTTATTAGTAGAGATGATTATACCTTTCTAAATACTAAATATCTGTGTATTTATATCTTTCTAAATAAGAGAAAACAATTAGATGTGAACAAGAATAAATGTAATTAACAGTGAAACTCATGTGTCGTTTTCATATAGTTCCTGATATGCATCTACATTTATAATTGATCAAGTTATCCCACTGAGGAAGAATATTAACTTCCATAAAAGTGATTTCTTTTTTATTTTATAATCTGTCCTTTGCAATAGATTATTTCAACCAGGGAAATTTGGACCACCCTGGAGGTCAGAGGAAATTGCAGTTACGTCTGCCTCCCAGAGCAATTCTAGCAACTAAGTTGCTGCTCAGGGAATGACATTTTTATGTTCCATTAGTGATAAGTGTTATTTTTATCCTTCTCATGACCGTTTCTCACTCTGCTGATACATGTGCATTTATCTTTCCCACATTCCACTTTTCTTTCAATTGCAAGAACTGAGTAACACATCTCAGAAGTTCAAAGGTGGTTGTAAAGTGAGCAGAGGACACTTTAAGGGCTGTGAAATCATATCAGTGAACTAATATGTACTCATTGGCATTAACTATCATTCAGTGCTATTTGTGCCCACAGTTTAGTGGAAACGACAGTCATTTCCAGGTCATTCAAGTATCTTACTATTAGTTGGAAAATCATTTGCAGATATAGAAATATCGACCAGAGTATATAATAAATTTTTCACTTCAATTTCATCTAAAGATATGGATGCATCTGGATAGGCTAAGAAAAATAATGTCTTTGGTAGGAATTATTGGAAATTAAACTCATTATAATTATTAAGCATTCATAGTAGTCCAGGCTTTGTGCTAGGAGTTCCACATGAAGAGCTTTCTAAAGTAGTCTTCCAGCTCTTGTGGAGAATCTTCTTCATTGTTCAAGTGAGACAAGAATGTCAAAGGGCTCTTCCTGGGCATGCCATCTTTTATGAAAAAGATTTAATCAGGGGTGGCAATCCATACTTTAGCAGATTGACAATCTAATCTGTCACCATTTTTCTTAAGGCTAGAGGTTCCATTTTGAAGAGTAAGTAAACAGGTAATGAGAGGTTCACTTTCTCCTTCAAACTAATATATATATATATATATATATATATATATATATACATATATATACATATATTACTAAATTTACTTTTTAATAAGGAAGATGCATTTTAACTTTGTTATATGTTCAACTTCATGATCTCTAGTTAGTTCTAGTTCAACAATTTTTAAACTAAGCACATGTTTCCTTTTCAACTCTGTAAACAGTTATATTTCTGAAAGTAAACAAGTCAATATGGCCCTTAAATTGCCTGGCTACCAAACCAAAAGGAAGCACAAAGCTTGTCTGCAGCAAAACTCAAATGTGTGATGATAATAAGCTCACAATAAATGTTATCATATGGACTAAGTTTAAGGTTTTATTTTAGCAATATTTTAACAAATGATCTTTATTTACAAAACAACTACCCTTCTTATATATCACATGAATATTTATATATATTAAAATGTCTTCTCACAATTGTCAAGTAGAGGAAAATTTGTCTATTTTAAAAGTTGCTAGTTCATCCTGTGAAGTGTAACTAAATTTAGAAACAGAAGAAAGGAGTTTAGCGTCTAAATGTCATCTAAGTTTTCACTACTCTACTAGGAATCCACATATATCACCTCATTAAATTAAATTAAATTATCACAACAATGAATTGAGGTAAATGTTTATAATCATTTTTCTCAGTGAAGAACACAGGAAACCCTGGTGGTTAAGGCAAAACCAACATTAGCACTAGTTAACAAAGGGAGCTCTGGTATCAGCCTGTATGGATCAAGTATAGGTTTTCCAACATTTTAGCTATATTTATTTATTTAATTTTGTAAAGGCATTTTCTTTTTCTTGTAAATGAGAAATCATCTCTGCACATGGCTTCCTTAGGACAGTTACTCACATGTCTGGCTGTTTACATACTAACTCTAATCATCACCATCATCATCCTTGTCGTCGTCTCCATTGTCTAAAGGATATACAATAGACTGAGAATTGAACACAAAGTTATTTGACCCTTCAAATCATATTGTTTCATCTTAATCACTAAGTTGTACATAACCATTAGACTACTAACATGTGGATTCTCATTTATCTAGAGCTGACACTTAGTATCAATATGGCCACCCCAGTTGTTTCATAGGAACATGGATTGCATTGATTGTTCTATACCTCGAAACTTATTTCAATTATCACTTTATTATTCAGTCTTTCAATGGATTAATGTTTCTTAGCTTGTCTTTTGCATGGAAAAATTCCTCTAGATTTCATTTTAAACTCTCTTCTTATAGCATATGAGGTGCAACAATTAGGTTCATAAACCATCGTCATTATTTGTTGAGATGTGACAATTACGTTCATGAACTCACCACTGTGTCCCTACATTGGCAGCACTGTATAAATAACTGTAGTGGAACACCCTTCTTACTCATCTAATTTGGTCCCTAATGTCTCTTTTCTTTACCCAAAGATAAAGGAGATATTTAAAGAAAGGCACTTGGTGACATTCAAGACATCAAGGGTAATATAACAAAGGCTCTGATGACCATTCCAGAAAAAGAGTTCCAAAACTGCTTTGATGGGTGGACTAAGTGCTGGCATCAGCGCATAGCTTCTAGAGTGGAGTACTTCAAAGATGACCATAGTGATATTCAGCAATGTAGGTAGCACTTTTTCTAGGATAAGTTCATGAAATTAATTGCTGGATCTTGTACATGTCCTCTAAGTGACCAAGTGTATTCTCAACCCCTCAATTACCAGCTAACTCTTAACAGGTACAACATTACAATTCTCTGTCACCAGACAGTATTCCTGAGCATAGGGAGCATCCCTAACATAGATTGCAGTATAAATGGTCTTTCCTAACATTGTGCAGCATAGTGGTCCTAAATATACACGTAGCTGTTTACCGAACTTCTCTGCTTACATATATCATTGGCAACTCAGAATTTACCATATTAAACTCAACATCATTATCCTCAAATATATTTTTCTCCTCATAATGCAATCACCAACTTTTTCAAGGCAAAAGTATTTCTGGGATTTTCCTTTATCCTCATCCTTGTAGACATTCTCTAATCAATTCCTGTTAATTTTGACTCTTTAAGGAAAAAAAAAGAAAGAAAGAAGAAAAAACAACTGCCTTCGTTAAAAAAATCGAAAGTCAAAATATTTACTAAAAATTTACATATATTCATATATCATTTCATTTTATTCTTACAAAAATTATATGACATAGACATTATTGTTACTAATCTCATTTTAAATAGAAAAGATAATTGCAGAGAGGTTAATTACCCAACCAAAGCCATATAGCTAACAAATGGCAGAGTCAGCATTTCAACTGAGTCAACCTAACTGCAGATGACATGAAATTTTTCACGAAATATAAAGCTTTCAGAACTTGCTGGTAAATTATAAGTAAAAGTTGTGGTTCACAGAGGACTCAAAAGTATCCTAAAGATTTTTGCTTAAACAACTGGATGAACTTACTAGATGGGGACAACTGGGAGAGCAAGTTTTGGAGCTAGTGAAATCAGACGTAAAAGTTGACATCTTTATTAGATAACCATATGGATATGCTAAGTAGACAGCTGGATTTATGAATCTGGAGTCAGTGTAGAAGTCAGAGCTGGAGGTAGACATTTGGGAACAATTGACATATAAATGGTACTTAAAACTGTGGAATTGGATGAGAACTTTTAGAGCTAGTATAGAGGAAAACAAAGTTTTGCACTGTGAGCATTTACTCAGTTCCTAAATCATAGTATGTGTTTCACAAATATTTGTTGAATAAATGAATATCTTCATGGAATCCTATTATGTGTCAGGTAATAGGACACCATTGAACATAAAAGACAATTGAGGAGTGCATACTGTTAGCTGTTTCCATTTATATGTTTATAAGTTTTGGGGGTGAAATAAAATCTGCCAAAAAGTAAAATGAAAAGAACCAGGAATTATAAAATTCCATTTTAGGGTTCAGATGTGAGAATTTGATTTTAGGCAAGTTACTGAATTATCGAAATTGTGTTTTTGGATCAATAAGCTAATCTGGATGGCCTTTTTTACTTTAATATTCTTTGAAAGAAGGAATTAAAATATATAAACTCTCTAAGATTCAATAATAAAAGTACATCTAATTGCTCCATGACACAATGCAAGGAAGTGAAGGAGGGTAAGGTAAGACTTCAGATAAGTGAAATTAGTTAAGAAACATAAACTTTGGTTTATGAATTTGAAAAGAGTAAAGTGAATTTTTTGGTTAGGATCTGCTGATCTTGCTAACTTATCAACTGTGTTTCTCAGGATATATGCCAATAAAAATATATTTTTAGTATTAATCACTAGGAAGAAATCCATTTTCATAGACATATACTTGCATCCCCTGGAGGAAGCTTTCCAAACGAAGGGCCACCATCTCTGCCTTCAAAGTTCTTAGATTTATGCAAAAAGACAATCTGAGAATGAGTTGGCCTCCATCTTCTCTAATGATATTACTACCAATTTCCTTTTTATTACTAGGATGAAGAAAGGTTTCCCTTGTGTTTACTTTTCATAAACTTTTTGTTGGCAAAATCTAGCAATTAGTAACACTCACATATATACATATATCTGCTAGTGAACAGTATTCGCCCTTTCTTACATTAGCTGACATTTGCAACAGCAGAATTATATGACTATCAGGAAAAAGAAATTCCCCCACCCCACTTGCAAATATCTCATTCCAAATAGAAACCTCCCATTATTGACTTGGAAGAAAAGAGAAGATAGAGAAGTTTCAATTATTTTTTTTTTCCAGCTATGTCTTTTATCCATTTTTTAAAAAAATGTTGTACTTTACTGAAAATACAAGAGTTGCTTTTTAGGGAACAAGAAAGTGTCAATTCAAAAAGTTTACTGTAGGTCAACTCTGAGAAAGGGAATGAGAACAGTCTCTACTCAGTTTATTTGGACCATACTTAATAACAATTTTAAATAAGTAAGATTCCAGTCAGGCATAATACTTGAGCTCAAAATATCCTCCTATCCACCTCAGCTGTCAAATGCACCATAAAAGTAAAATGAATTACTTCTAATAATGATATTTTCTGTTTATTTTTTCCAGTATTATTTAATGGTGAGTAAAATCTGTCCTGCGCTTTTTATTAATTTTGGCTAGGTACAATTAGATGTTAATGGTGTAGACCAATGTGACCATTTCTTATATGGTATGTCCCCCAAAGAGTGAATGAGAAGTGGAGAATAAACAAAACCCCAAGGATCAGTTAAGTATTAAAGACTCCCTTTTGCTCTTCCCTGAGTTCTAGAAAGACATTAGAATCCAGCGATGAGCACAGATATAGCTGGATTATAATGTTCTACATTTGAATGTCACAGACACCTACACCTCAAATAGGGTCCTGCCAGGATAAGGACTTATTTAAATATAATTTTTGTGTACAGAAGGCATAAACCTGTCAGATTTTGGAAAATAAGATTTCAATTGCCTTAATATTGCAAACTTCTCTTCTTTTAAAACTTGTTTTTCTCCTAATACTACTATAATTCATCATTAATGGAATGATTAAAAATTACTCGGATGAATATTGTGATCTACTCAAATAGGAAGACTCATCTCTTCCACTGATTATCTATCTATGTACATGAAACACTTGTGGATCCACATGACCATACCTGTGTATTATCAGATTTTTTGCAGTTATAATATTAAAGTAGTAGAAGAAAATACACTGAGCAGAGGAAAGAACAGTCCCTAGAGACTTATATAGTGGTATATAGTAGGGCAAATTTGTTTACTTGGTTATATTTATTCATAATTATTTTGGTTATTCTTAGATGTTTATATCATCTATATATTGTTTTTTAATTTAAAAGTACCTACCCATAAGTTTCCACTATTGAACATGATGTTTTCTGTAGGTATTTTTTAATGTAAGGAAACTTCTTTTTATTCCTATTATATTATCAGATTTTATCTTGTATAATTCTTAAAAATTGCGCTACATATTTTGAGCTGCTATTTTTCCTCTTTACTCTGTGAAAGTAGTACATTTCATGAATGCATCATTCAAACCAGGTGAAGTAGGAACCAAAGGGAGGCTCAAACATTACCTGTATGATGACCACTTATGCACTCAACCCTGAACTTTACCACACATCTTCAAAATAAAAAATAAAAAATCAAGTAGATATAGAAATACCAGGAAAAACAAAGTAGCATCATTAGAACAAACCCAACTTTTTTCCGGGGAAGATGGCGGCCAAGTCCTGGTGTGAGTGAGTGAGTGTATAGAAAATTTTGTGTACACACTGGTGAGTGAGTGGGCATGTGAGTGGTTGTCTGAATGAGGGCTGGGGAATTAGCAGCCAGGACTCTCCTGGGCAGTGGCTGGTGCTGCAGCTGCTGGGCTTGGAACCTACTGATTCCCTGGACACAGAAGCCGAGTGTCATTTTTTTTTAAATCAACAAAAACCTTCCTGGAAATAAAATGCTGGGGGAGACTGACTAAATGGGGACTCTTGAGCAAGTAGCCAGGGCCCTGGTGCAATAGTTAGTGCTGCAGCTTCTCTGCTTCATCCCTGGCTCTCCCCAGATCGCTGAAGCTGAGAGTCATTTTTTTTTTAATGGACAAAAGTTTCCCTGTAAAGAAGTGGAGAGATAAACTACTGCCCTAGGCCCTGCTTAACCACTGCAGCAGGAGAGAGTGCCAATTCCAGGCTTTGTCTTACCACTTCAGTACCTGATGGGGCACTGGCAGCAGGGGCTGTGGAGGGAGTCCAAAGGCAGAGGTGCTATGGACGAGGACAAGAGAGGAACCCTGCCACAATCTTGAAGGCAGGGCAGGAAAGTGCTCCAACTTGCTCACCACATAACAACAGACCCGATCTCTGTGACTGGTGACCCAGAGGGAATATCCTAAAAGCACAAACTTCAGAGGGACCTGACTAGTGCTGAGTCTCAGGTGCTCCACCCCCTACCCTGATCCAGCTGTGGGACAAAGCTTGTGGCCAGAAAAGGATGAGGAAGGACTCCAAAGAGATCAGTGGTGAGCCCAGGGCTAACCCAAACGCCCTCCTCCCCAGAAATCCTCTGAACATTCAGACCCACACAGCTGGGCCATGACTGAGGGACAAACTCAGGTGGAGCCTGGACATCAGTCACACCAGGAGGACTCCATTTCAGGATAGGCCTGGCTGGAACACTCCCCATGAGGACACACCTGGGGAAGAGACAATCCTGTACCTCCCCACTAGAGGAGAGCTCCCTGACTATATGAGAGTGGGAGGGGAGGACTGCAGCCCCACCCACCTCCACTGTCCTTCCTCCTTCCCTGCTCTGGACACTGGGAAGGAGAGAGTGAAAGAGGTGGAAGTACTGCATGAGAGACCAGATAAGAGGAACAATTACAGAATCTGCCACAGGAGGGCAGTTTTCTTTAAAAATTTTTTTTTTAAATTTTTAAAATTTTTTTTGCCTGTTTGTTTATTAGTTCATCTATTTTTTAAATATTTTGCCTTTGTGCATGAAAGTGTATGTGAGGGTTTGCTCTATATCCCCCCAATTTTCTTTTTTTTTCTGTTTCTTTCTTCTTTTATTTGTTGTTTTCTGTTTATGACTGTTTGTGAATAATTGAGTGTTCATCTTTCAATTTTGTTGTTGTTGTTGGTCTATTTTTGCTCTTTTGTTCCACTTAAAAAAAAACTTTTTTTATAGTTTAAGGTGTGTCTATATATGAGTGAGGGTTCAATCTGAATTCCTTTTGCTTTTTTATTTGTTTTCCTGGTCTTTCCATTTTTCTTCTCCATTCACTTTTTGCTAGGCATGTGTGTGTGTGTTCAGTTTTCTTGGTTTTTTGATGTTGTTAATTTTGTTTCACTTTGTTGTTATTCCAGTTTGTTTTGAGGAGTGTGTGTATGTCTGTGTGTGTATGTTCAATTGCTTTTTGCATTGGTTTCTGCTTTGCATCATCATATAGAGTGGTAGTGGGGAGTGAGTCTCAGGGAACACATACCATAATCAGTGAACATTATAACTTGCAAGTAGTTTTTGAATACTATCACCCCTTTCCCTACTTCATTCAACTTTCAAAAACTACAAGAGACAGCAAATTTCCCACCCACCATCCTATTACAAAATAGAACAAATCCAGAGCCCAGATCAGGAAAGAATAAAGGCCAGAGCAAACATCAGAAGGCAATCCCACTCTCATTGACACTGAATAATAGAACTACAGAGAAAAACAAGAGGTATGTCACAAATTAGGAAAAAATAAAGGAAGGTCACAGGCAATTTCAAGTGTAATAAAGGGAAAACTCCTGAAAAATCAGACCTTGGTGCTCAAACAATGAAAGTCACCAATGACTAGTCCCAGGATATGACAGGGATTAGGGAATGGATGGAAAGAGTGAATAAGACTCAAGAAAGACAAGATGCAACACTGAAATAACTTATAACAGAGATTTTGGCAATAGAAGATTTCATCCAGGAAATAAATAAGGTGAAAAGCATGGAAAGGAGACTTTATATAGCTAAAGAAAGAATCTCAGAAGTTGAAGCCCAGAACATGGAATTAACCCAATCTGTAAAAAACATAGAAAGAAGACTCAGAAAGAAAGAACAAAGCTTACAAGAGACGTGTGATTATTTCAAGAGGCAAAACCTATGCCTGATTGGTATCCTAGAAGAAGAAAGGAAATGGAAAAGAACTTGGAATAAGTATTCCAGGAGATAATCCAAGAAAGCTTTCCCCATCTCACTAGCCAATCACAAGAGATACAGAGAACCTCCCTCCACAAGGCATCAAATGAGAAGACTAACCCCTAGACACATAGTAATTCACCTACACAAAGTAGGCACAAAAGAAAAAAATCCTAAAGGCAACAAGAGAGAAAGGTCAGAATATCTTCCAGGGAAAATCAATCAGAATAGCAGCAGACCTATCGGTAAACATTACAAGCAAGAAGGGACTGGAATCCTATATTCAAAGTCCTCAAAGATTATCTATTTCAACCAAGAATTTCTTACCCAGTTAAGCTCAGCTTCATCCATGATGGAGAATTAAATTCTTTCCCAGACATCCAATCCCAAATATATTATGCAGCTTCCAGACCAGCTCTACAGGAGACACTCAAATAAGTTATTAAGCACAGAAGAAAGAAAGAAAAAGAATGACCACACACTTCCCAAGAGAACAACAGCAAAGCACAGAATCAACAGAGAATACAGTTCAACAAGAGACTTGAAAACACATACATATATCAATCCCAAAGCCAAAAGAAAACAAACAAAGAAAAAACTTCATAAGAGCCTCATGGCAAGGATAAACAGTCGCATTTAAATAATCAACTTGAATGTGAATGGACTAAATGCCCCACTGAAAAGACACAGAATGGCAAACTGGATAAGAAACCATGACCCAATTATTTGCTGCATCCAAGAGACTCATTTCCTACAAGGGACACACACAGACTCAAAGTCAAAGGATGGAAAACAAGTTTCCAGGCAAATGGATCAAAACGAAGGCAGGAGTTGTGATCTTAATATCAGACAAAACAACCTTTGCTATCAAAAATTTTTAAAAGATGCTAAAAGACATTAAACCATGATAAAAGGTTCAATCCTTCAACAAGAAATATTCATCCTAAACATATATGCACTCAACACAGTACCAGCATTTATAAAGTGACTACTAAATAAACTAAAAAAAGATATTGACTCTAACACTATTATAGCGGGGGACTTGAATATCCCACTAACAGCCCAAGATAGATCATTGAGGCAGGAAATCATCAAGGAGATCCAGAACCTAAACTTGACACTCAACCAAAAGGACTTAATAGATTCCTACAGATTATTCCACCCAACAAACACAGAATATACATTCTACTTATCGCCAGGTGGAATGTACTCCAAGATCGATCACATCCTTGGCCATAAATCAAGAATTAAAAAATTCCATAAAGTTAAAATCTTGCCATGCACATTCTCACACCACAATGGAATAAAAATAAATATCAACACCTACAAAATTTCCCCAAAG
>CAUYQG010096626.1:0-10716 GCA_963574415.1 Tarsius wallacei
CAAGTTGCTGCATAGTCTATATGTTTGTCCTTCTTTATGGCTGCAAAATATTCCACTGTGTTTATGTACCACATTTTTTTATCCAGTTCAGCTTCGATGGGCAGCATGGTTGGTTCCATGTTTTTGCTATTGTGAATAGAGCTGCAACAAACACATGTGTGCAGGTATCTTTTTTTGTAGAATGATTTGAGTTCCCCCAGGTATATTCCCAATAGGGGAATTGCTGGGTCCTATGGAAGGTCAATTTCTAGTTCTTTTAGAAATAGCCACACTGTCTTCCAAAGAGTTTGCACTAGTTTGCATTCCCACCAGCAGTATAGAAGCATTCCTTTTTCTCTGCATCCTCACCATCATCTGTTGTGGTTTGTTTTATTAATGATGATCATTCTTAGTGGGGTTAGGTGGTATCTCAATGTGGTTTTGATCTGCATTTCTCTGATGATGAGTGAGGCTGAGCACTTTTTCATGTGTCTGTTGGCTGCCCATGCATCTTCTTTTGAGAAGTGTCTATTCATGTCTTCTGCCCACTTTTTAATGGGACCTTTTTTTTTTTCTTTTGGCATGTTTGAGTTCCTTGTATAGCCCAGATGTTAGGCCTTTGTCAGATACACAGTTGACAAATATTTTTTCCCATTCTGTGGGCTGTCTCCCCACTCTCATGATATGATAGTTTCTTTTGCTTTGCAGAAGCTCGTCAGTTTGATGAGGTCCCACTTGTCTATCTTATTTCTTATGGTATGGGCACTTAGGGTTCTGATAAGGAATTGGTTGCCAGTTCCAATTTCCATAAGGATGTCTCCTGCATTTTCTAAGATTTTTATAGTTTGAGGTTTTAGATTTAGGTCTTTGATCTATTTAGAGTTAATCTTTGTGTATGGTGATAGGTAGGGGACCTGTTTCAATCTTCTGCATATGATCAGTCAGTTTTCCCAGCACCATTTACTGAATAGGTTCTCCTCTTGACAGTGGAGAGTTGAGGCTTTGTCAAAGATAGGTTGGTTGAGAAATTGAGACCGCTCCCAGAATCTCTATACTATTTAGATGGTCTATATGCCTGTTCTTATACCAATACCAGGCTGTTTTGATTACTGTAGCCTTATGGTAAAGTTTGAAGTCTATAAGTGTGATACTTCCTGCTTTGTTTCTTTTGCTAAGGATTGTTTTGGCTATTTGTGGTCGTTTATGTTTCCATATGAATTTCTGTATTATCATTTCCAGGTCTGAAAAGAATGATGTTGGTAACTTAATGGGAATTGCATTGAATCTGCAGATTGCCTTTGGTAGGATGGACATTTTAACAATGTTGATTCTTCCTATCCATGAGCATGGAATATTGTTCCATTTGTTTGTGTCTTCTTGAATTTATTTGAGCAGTGTTTGTAGTTCCCATTGTAAAGGTCTTTCACTTCTCTGGTTAGGAAGATGCCAAGGTATTTCTTTTTTTGTTTGTTTGTGGTTATTGTGAATGGGATTTTGCTTTTTATTTAGGTCTCTGCCTGTTTGTTGAAGGTGTATAGGAATGCAACTCTCATTTGCACTTTTGTACCCTGGGACTTTGCCAAAGTCCTTTATCAGTACAGGCAGGTTTTTGACAGATTCTCTTGGATTTTCAAGGTATAGAATCATGTCATCAGCTAAGAGGGATAACTTGACTTCCTCTTTGCTTATTTGGATATACCTGATTTCCTTCGCTTGTCTAATTGCCCTAGCTAGGACTTCCAACACAATGTTGAACAAGAGGGGTGAGAGTGGGCAGCCTTGTTTTGTTTTGATTTTCAGCGGAAATGCTTCCAGTTTCTGTCCATTTAGCAATATGTTAGCTATGGGTTTATCCTAGATGGCACTTACTATTTTGAGGTATTTTCCTTCTGTACCTAGGTGTTTAAGGGTTTTTATCAAGAAAGGATGCTGCATTTCACCAAAAGCTTTTTCTGAATCTAATGATATAATCATGTGGTTCTTGTTTTTACATCTGTTGATGTATTTAACTAAATTTATGATCTTGCGAATGTTGAACCAGCCCTGCATCCTGGGGATGTAGCCTACTTGGTCATGGTGGATGATTTTTGAGATGTGTTGCTTGTAGGTTTTATAAATTAATTTGTGGTTGATATTGCTAATTTTATTACTATAATTCAATTTACATCTTAAAGTAGGATTCTAAAATCTTATGGATTCTTCAGAGGGAATAGGGAAAATACATAGGGGAAGTATGTGTAGGTTGATGTAACTCAACAGAGAAGCATGCATGCACTTCTGTACTCTTGAAAGCCACTGTCTTGAAGCTGCATTTCTCAGACTCATTATACATCAGAATCCAATGGATGGCCTCTAAAACAAGCCAGGTTATTGGACCTCTTTCCAGGAGTTTCTAAGTTGGGGAAGAAGAATTTGAATATCTACAAGGTTACCAGGAGATGCTGATGCTACTAATTAGAAACTACATTATGAGAGCTACTTTCTTAGAAAAATAATGAGTCTAATTAAAATAAAGCAATGATCTTATTAAATGAATAACTGTCTAATAGCAAGATAAATTTGAAAGTAAACTTAACATACTGGTAATCAATACCTCCTTCTAGGATATGGATTAATTGAATACATGTAACAAGAGAAATGAAATAACAAAGACACTGGGTTTTTACCTTTCATTTGTTTTTCTTTTGGAGTGGGTAGGGGTTTTACATTCTAATCTTATAATAAAGTTTCATAAGAAAGAAAAAGACTTTGATATTAAGAAATCTTCAGGTATATTGTGGGAATATTTTCAAGACTATTTATCCAGCTGCTTGTGAAACATTAAAATCTTTCTGTTCTACATCAATAGAACTTATGAATCAGTAATCATTAGTCATGCCAAATAATATTTTCAAGAGTATGTATATATATACACTTATTCCACTCTAGAAGTATCCTACCATATGAAAACCTTGAAGAAATGAAAATTCCAAAACAACTTTTTAATAATAAGTGAAAACTTTAATGAATAGTCAACATATTTTTAGTACTTGTGCATTTTCATTTTTGGAAAATCAGTCCATTTAACTATATGTATAATTTTTTTTTTTGAGTTGGAGTCTCACTCTGTTGCTTAGGCTGGAGGGCAGTGGCACACACATGGCCACTGCAGCTTTGACCTGCTGGGCTCTGGTGATCCTTCTGCCTCAGCCTTTCAAGTAGCTGCGATTATAGGCATGCTCAGTTAATCTTTTGATTTATTGTAGAGATGAGGTCTCACCAAGTTTCCCGGCTGGTCTCAAACCCCTGAGCTCAGGCAATTCTCTCGCCTTGGCCTCCCAAAGTGCTAGGATTACAGGCTTGAGCCACTGTGCCTGGCCATTAACTATATTTTAATTAGTCAAGTTATCCCTCATCTCCAAATCGTTACATATTTTTTAAAAGTTATTTGAAAAATCTTGAATAAACCATTCATGCTTTTGTAAATACATATTTACATACCTAAAGAGGCCTATTTAATTTTTAAAATATCTGACTTAGGTTATTAGACCTATAGAGAACATTCATAATCTTCAGAAAAGTTGTCACTTATCTTACCTGTCATAATCTCCATTACATAATGCTCTGACTGAGATCTTGAAAGCTTGCCATACAGGATTTAGAGTATTTTTGACAACTTCTGTTTTATGACAAATTGTAAAACTGCAAAAAAAAATTTCAGTTATGTTCATGATTCAATTATTTTCACTTGATCTAATCATCATTCCTTCCTTCTTTTTGTGTAGAATAAATGTTGTTAGTCTCTCTGTTGCTGATACATCATTTAACAAGAAGAGATGTGTTATTCAAAACCTTTAAAGATAGACTCGTGATAATATACTTTGCAATAAGTTTGCTAAAAGCAATTTCCAAATTTATAAATCCTAAAACTGTTTTATAAACAATCTCTATAAAAATCATGATGACATATTGATGGAATTAAAAATATTCATGCGTCACTAAGGATATGAAGGTCACTAGTAATCTTGAGAAGAGCAGTTTTGTTAAAGTGTTGGGGATTAAAGCCTTGTTGGAGTGGGTTTTAAGACAGAGAAGAGAAACTGAGGCACGGTATGTGAACAACATTTTTAAGTCTGGTTGTGAAGAGAAAAAGAGAATTGGGCAGCTTAAAGGGAAAGATCAATCAAGGAAAATCGTCTTTTTGTTGTGACTTTTAAGTGTTTTTTCAAGATGGAAGAAACAACAGCAAGTTTGTATGCTAAAGGAAAAGAGTCAATAGAGAATAAACCATTCATGATGCATGAGAGAAAGGCTGGAGCAAAATCTATTAAGTGGATGAAAGTAGATGGGAATCCAAGGCATCTGTGGAAGAGCCTTGAGAGCAAAGTCATTCAGCAGGAGTGTTCAGAAAGGCAGAGTATGTGGGCAGATGTTGTGATGGGATCATGAGGAAGCCCTCCAATTGCTTTCATTTTCTTATGAAATAGGAAGCATGATCATAAACAAAGAGGGAGAATGAGTCAGAATAGGCTGAAATAGAGCAAAAGTTCATGGATTAAGGAAAAGGAGTGGGATAACTAGGGAGTCCCAAGGGCCCATTTAAGATTAACATAATGAATTTATAGTAAGACCATTCAGTGTATGTTTCTTTCTTTATATTGTTGGCATTATATATCTAAAGAATTCTCAGAGAGAAGGAAGACAGCAATTCACACTAAGGAGTGGAATTCATGGAACTTTAAACCTGGTTTTCTGATTCAAATTCCAGTGTGGTTTCTACCAAACCATTCAGTCTTCAGATGTCAATCAATCCCTGGAAATTTTCTTGATTAATGCAAATTTTTGCAGCAGCTTATGAGCTAGAAATGTTCAAAAAATATCTTCATTAAAACAATATCTAAACCTAGCCCTCACCAAAGACTTTACTCATAAAGTGTTCCAAATGCGAGTATCTCCCTAACAGTCATGCAACATGAGAATATTACGTAATTACCATTGTGAATATACTGCACCTAATCCCCACACAAAAAAATGTTTTCCCTTTAATAAGCCTTTGAGAACATGTTCCTCCTTTCCTGCAAGAAGAATTTGCTTATTAAGAGATCAGTTAGAAATATAATACTGTGTAATCACTTCCATTACAAGATTGTATTACAAGACTTATGGCATTAGTGCCCTCTCCTTCCTGGTAGTATCCTTGCTCATCTAAGGAAACTCATGTCACTTAATTGACAGAGCTCAGGAGAATGTATCTGTGGTCAAATATTCTCAGAGTTGACTCACCTGAAGCAATTTAGGAGCCACCTAGGGGCAAAGGGCATTAAAAGAAAGAGGGCAGACAGAAGACTCCTGAAGATGTCTAAAGCAGAGGAAGAAAAGCAAAGGGAATAGGAAGGAAGTAGGGGCGGGGGTGGGGGAGAGACACACAGAGGGAAACAAATGAGAAAAGGCAAAGGCACAGAAAAATTGTTAAGAAAATTTAATAGGAATTAAATTATGGGGGAAGGCATAGCTGTATATTGGTTTGTTTTAGAAACAATGCATTCACTAAGATACATTCATAAAGATATAACACATTCTTAAAGATCTACAAAGTGGGTTTTATATTTTGTATCATATACACCTTTGGTGTGGTGACAGATATAGATAGAGGCTAGAGAGATGATGACTAGATAGACAGAGAGAGAGAGAGAGAGAGAGAGAGACTGAGAGACCAACTGATCATCTCCAAACCAACATGTTCAACAGTTTACTGATTTTGGCCTCTTTACTTATGGTTAAATCAAAATTTCTGCTCTATGCTTAGTATCACTAGCTGTAGTAATTAAGTACTTTGACACTTGAAAATTTTCCTCTTAAAAGAGTAACTTATCTTCTTAGTGAGATATTTATGAGCCAAGTAGTCATTTGTCACCCACTAATCACTCTCATTTGTAATGCATTAGATATGATCTAGCAAAATCACACTAGTAAGAATTCCAGTGCTGGTGTCACTACTGAAAATGCTGGTGGGAATCCAATGTAGCTTTTTGCAACATTCAGGGGTATTTCTATTTAAATATAATGTGTGTGTATTATAAGAAAATATAATAACCCGTATTAAGATACTGTAAATGAGGCCCTTACCAAAAATACCTATTCTAAAGGAAACTATCAATTATGAACACACATCAAGTTATTTAAATAATGTGAAAGCAAGAAATAAGAATGTATAATCATATAATCACTAAGTTTTTTTCTAGTTAATGTTTCTAGTAGAAATTAAGTTATCTCTTTCTTATAAAATGAGCCTCAAACACACTGGGTGTTAGGCAATTTAGAAATAGCTCTCTATTCAAATAATGTGAAAAAGAAAGCTAAAATATTTGAAGTTAAAAATAAAGACATGAAAAGTTAGAAGTAAAAGCATTTTTATATATTCAAAACTTAACAAAACAAAACATATATATATATATATACATATATATATATGGATCATATTGGTGAACTAATTTTCTGTGTGCAAATATAATTGGAAAGTTTTCTGAAATAAGGCCATCAAATTTTTAAAATGTTATTTTAAAATGATTTAACATTTTTTGATATTTGTACTTTTTTCTTAATATTTAGATTTTCTTTAATGAGTAAGTTAGTATTTTTTTTTTTTTTGAGTTGGAGTCTCACTCTGTTGCCCAGGCTGGAGTAAAGTGGCACATTTGCGGCCACCCCAGCGTCAACCTGCTGAGCTTAGGCAATCCTTTGGCCTCAGTCTTCCAAGTAGCCGGAACTACAGGCGCGTGTTACCAAGCCCAGCTAAAGTTATTATCATTTTTTCAAGCATAATACATTTTGTAACAATAGTATCACCAGTGTGATAAATTGATATTCTTTAATTTTACAACTAATTTCTATAAAGAAAACTAATAAAAATTAAAATAGAAAATTCAGGAAGGAAGTAGTTTCTAAGAACACTGTGATTCAATAAATTTTGAATCATCCTTTTGTTTTTCTCTACTTTTGAATTGACTGGCCAATATGATCATTTTCTTCACTGTCCAATATTTTTCATATGAATATTTATTTGTGTTCAGATGCAAATGATACTATGGCATTTTAACCACCAAAGTAGAAGGGAGGTACAGACAATGCAATAATATGACACCATAACAAAAAAAACCTAACAGTTGCCCAATCGCTGCATCAACAAAAATCTCATAAGTAAATTGTCATTTTAAATTATACAGTACATTATCTTTAAGTAGCATTCTATTTTTATGCAATATGTATACTTATTATATAACATTACATGTTGTATAATCTCATTTGTAAGGACAGCTGTAGTGATATACATTTTTAAAACTATTTTCTCCTCATTTTAAATTTCTAAGTTTTCTCTTTAGCTGATTTTATTAAACATAGATAAGAAAAAGTTGAAAATATTAAATCATAATATTAAAAGTAATAATAGCTAACGTTTAAGTTATGTCTCAAACAAACTTCCAATTTTTTATGTGAGTATAGCAACTCATTTAATCTTTTCAACAAACTTGTAAGGTAGCCATGATTATTGTCCCATTTTACAGATGAAGAAATGGAATCTCACATAGCTTAAAAACTTGCCCGTGGCAACAGCTATTATAGTAATAGCTATCAAGTAGCAGGGTCACTATCTAAATCTATACATCAGAAATTAGATATTTTAAGCTACTATTTTCATGAGTTTGATAGTTCAGTATGAATCA
Organism: Tarsius wallacei; assembly: GCA_963574415.1. Lineage (NCBI taxonomy): Eukaryota > Metazoa > Chordata > Mammalia > Primates > Tarsiidae > Tarsius > Tarsius wallacei. The sequence goes on from CAUYQG010096626.1 coordinate 7,680, forward strand.
CAAAAATAAGTGAAATATATGTAATAGTATAGTCATACATTATAAATTATAGTCTATAACCTATGAAGAGTCTTCTATAACTCACAGTCTATGAACCCATATTCAAAACACAGAACCAGTTTGATCATGACTGAAAAAATATTCAAATTACTAGAATATAATGAAAATTGCTATTGAAAGTTAGATATATTAAAAACCTGTAGCATAAAAAACAGTGCATAAAGTTTACATATTTCTGCATGAAAATGGTTGAAGTTAAATTCTATAAAAAAAAATACGGTTTCAACATTTAGGTTTCCACAAAATATAATTCAATTATTCTATTAAGGCAATGCTATAATTTTATAAAAAAAGGAAATATTTCTGTGAAACTGGAAATCATAATTTTAAGCACTGAACATATAAAATGTTTATAAAGTTACACATTGTTTTGAGATGCAAAAATTGCATCAAGTTTTAAAGCACCAAAATATTTTACTCCACTTATTAATTTAATAAACTTCTCTGTGAAAAATAATTCAAATATTATTATTACCATATAATCAAAATGCATAAAAGATAAATCTACCTTCCATCTTCATTACTCCGATAAAATACAAGGAAAGGATCTGACTTTCCAAAGAAGTCCTTCTTGTCCAATTTGTTTGCACAAAATTGCATCAAAACAGCATCCTAGAAATGAAAATAATAAAATAGCTCAAAGCCTGTTCTATAAATAACTGAAAACAACAGATTATAAGCAAGACTTGACAAGAAAACAAATTTACTATTTTGATGTAAATGGCCAAGTGTGGGAGAATCTCAGACACGTAAAACGGCTTTTCAAAGGACTGTGTGACATTAAATATTCCATTGGAAATTTTCATTTTAGTTACAAAACTATGGCTTTAAAGAAAACTTTTAACATTTCTTCTATACAAAGTTATATTAATCTAGATGACTCCAGGTACTCAGTGTTATACAATAGAATGTCATACATATCTTAAGTTATTCAGTTACACCTTTTAGGAAAGAAATTTATAAAAAAAAGTTTCTGTTCACTCAGGAAATATTTACTAACCATCTACCATGTATCTACTATATATTAAATGTTGAGATGTATTGAGTAGATGCAGAACAAGACACTTTCACTCTTGGACCTAGCCAACCCATTCTGATCATATAGTTTACACTGAAGCAGGGCATTCATTCTTAAATACATACAAGCACACCACAATGACTCAAAACTACATTTAAAAATAATCCCTAGCCGGGCTCGGTGGCTCAGCCTGTAATCCCGCACCTTGGGAGGCTGAGGTGAGTGGACTGCCTGAGCCCATGGGTTCGAGACCTGCCTGGGCAACTTGGTGAGATCTCATCTCTACAATAAAACAAAAAAATCAGCCGGGCATGGTAGTGCGTGCCTGTAATTCCAGCTACTCGGGAGGCTGAGGCGGAAGGATCGCTGGAGCCCAGCAGGTCGAGGCTGCAGAGGCCGGGAGCGGCCACTGCACTCCAGTCTGGGTGACAAAGTGAGACTCCAACTCAAATAATAATAATAATAATCCCTATGATATTGAACTTCAAGGAAAGTAAAGCACCTTCATTTTCATCTCTAACATTATATATTTGTATGTTAATAATCATGCCAAACCAATTATTTTTGAATCTATGTACTCAAGTACTCATAATCTTCATGGTTTAAAGGTAAACAAGCTGGGATTTTATAAGTCAAGAAAGTTACACATTATTTAAGTAGGTAAAGAATAAACATTCTTTAAAAGGTAGAAAATGGAGAAGTTCTGGTAGGATGGCAACAGCATAGGTGGAATTGTGAGATTCTCTGAACGTGAGTTCCCCAAAAGACTCTTGCTTTCCTTCCCCCACCCCCTTGCCCACCGCCAGCCGCACTGGTCTGAGGCCTGGGGACCCTCGGTCACGCAGGGCCGGATATTGTGGCCCCAGCTGCTGCTGCGCGCTGAAGTCTTGGGTCTCGGATCCCTCCCTGGCTACATCGTGTCACCCAGACCAAGCCGCTGGTCACCAGGGAGGCTCTGGGCACCCGCCCCTCAGAGAAATCAATTCCATTTCTGGCTGAAATACCCTGTGAGTGATCCAGGGCCACTTTCGCTGCTCACCGCCTGCCCTTTGGAGTTTTGGAGCTCTGGAACTCTGGAGCTCTGGGCTCACCCTGGCTGAGGCACTCAGAGAGACCCCATTCTTATGTAACGGAACAGCATATCATTAGGAAGTGCTGATCGGAGGCTCTGAGCTCTAGGGGAGGGAACTCCCGACCCCCTCCTCCACCCCAGCCCACTGGTAGTGCCCCGGATCCAGCACCCAGCTGTGCAGCTGATCCCTGATGCCTCCCACACCACCACAGTTCATCATAGTGGATTGGCCAGGGACCCAAATGATCGGAAAGAAAGAATCTGCAAAAGTGAAACTGCCACCTCTGCCATTCTCCAGGCAGAGATTTGCATTGCCCTGCCCACCTACCAGCAGCCTCCACCTCAGTTCCCAAGGGACCAAACCTACATTCTGTCGCACAGAGATTGTAAGACAGTGGGAAATAGGTTCCAGTGGGCTCATACACGGGTAGGTGGATGCTGGAATAAGCATATAGATTCTGAATCACAGCTTCCCCCTCAATTAAACCTCAAAACTGCAAAAGGCACATCCCGAAGCCCACACTCCAACCTCAAAAGTAAACAAAGCCAGAGGACCCTCATAAGGAAGAACAGGAGATTGCACAAGTGAAGCAAAGCAACCCCACCTTACCTGAAAAACAGAATTAAATAAGGGGAAGGAAAGAGGGAGACAGAGAGAAATCTACACAAATGAAGAAAAACCAAAAGAAGAATATGGGTCTCTCCCAGACCCCAGGGAGGGCAGACACTGAGAAAACTGACCTTGGAATGCAAACAATGAAGAGCCCCCAGAATGACTGGTCTCAAACTACAAATCTAGATATCAAGACATTAATGGAGAGATTAAAAAGAATTGAGGAGAGTCAAGAAGAAACTAGGAAGGAGCTGATAACTGAGATAACAGCAAT
>CAUYQG010096629.1:0-23080 GCA_963574415.1 Tarsius wallacei
GATACCTGCACACGTATGTTTATCGCAGCATTGTTCACAATAGCAAGAACCTGGAAGCAACCATGCTGTCCATCAAAAGAGGACTGGATTAAAAAAATGTGGTACATATACACAATGGAATACTACGCAGCCATAAAAAAAGAACAAAATCATGAATTTTGCAGCAACCAGGATGGAACTAGAGTCTATAATACTGAGTGACCTCTCACAGAAACAAAAAACTGAGTATCACATGTTCTCACTCATATAGTAGACCTTGATTATCCAACATATTACCACAAGAAAATGACTGACAGTGGTGGGAAACTATGGGGGGGAGGGGTAGGGTGATGGGATTAATGGTAGTAAATATCTGTCTGGGGATGGGAAGACACTTCCTATCAACAAGGGTGCCCGAACGAGGCATATTTGTACACCTAACCCTTAACTGTACCCCACAATATCATAATAAAAAAATTGAATAAAAAAAAAGAATAAAGATAACAGAGGAAGGGGATAGTAAACTTGAATATAGTGAAATAACAATTATCCACTTTGAAAAACGGAATTATTGTTTTTTTGTTTTTTGTTTTTTGTTTGGAGTTGGAGTCTTGCTCTGTCGTCCAGACTGAAATGCAGTGGCACCCTCCCGGTCACTGCAGTCTCAACCTGCTGGGCTTAGGATCCTTCTGCCTCAGCGTTCCAAGTATCCGGAACCACAGGCATGCGTGCTACCACACACGACTAATTTGTTTTTGATTTATTGTAGAGACGAGGTCTCACCAATTTGCCCGGGTGGGTCTCGAACCCACGGGCTCAGGCAATCCACTCGCCTCAGCCTCCCAAAGCGCGGGATTACAGGCTGAGCCACCAAGCCTGACCAGGGAATAATTGTTAATAAGCATAGCCTCAGAAACTTGTGAGACAACATCAAATTATGTAATATATGGGTAATCAGAGTCTCAGGAAGAAAAGAAACAATGGAGGTAAAAATTATTGGCATAAATAATAGTTGAAGACTTTGTAAATTTGGTAAAAGACCTGGTTCAATACGTTCAACAAACACCAAGAAGAAAAAAAATCAAAGAAAATCACTCCTGAACACTTTAGAATCAAACTGTGCAAAACCAAAAGTAAAAATCGTGAAATCAACCATAGAAAAACAACACAATCTATAAATGGGAGCATTCACTTGAATAATCAGACTTCTTAAAATAAATTTTAGAGGGAAAAATACTTTAAAAACAATTTTAAAGTGCAGAAAGAAAATTAAATTTTTAATTTTATATCAAGCAAATTTGTCTTTAAGAATGAAGTCAAAACAAATAATTTTCAAATGAAGAAAAATTAAGACAATTTGGTACCAGCAGACTTGTATGACAAGGAATCATAATGGAAAAGAAAACAGAGGGAGAATTGAATTTTCAGGAATAAATAAAGAGGATAGGAGATATTAAATATTTGGATAAAAATAAAATACTGGCTCCCTAATATCTTTAAAATACATAGCACGGTTGATAAAAAATTTACATTTTTTAGGGAGGTTACAAGGTATGCAAACTTAATATAGATGAAAACAATAACATAAAGGTCAGCAGCAATGGTTGCTAAAAAATTATATTTTGTATTTTCCAAATTCTTGTATAATATTGTTATAGTGCTCTAAACAACCTGGAAGAAGTTAAGAATAGATATTTTCATAATAAGAGCAACCACTAAATAAGCCCCTCCCCTCATGACCGCACTGGTAGAGTAAGGGAACCTGGACTTCCATCCCACACTTGGCAGTAACAAGATGACATCCCTCTTTGCCTACTGGAGCCATGTAGAGGCTAAAAGACACATTTAAATAAGGTCCAGAGTCTTATAATACTCAACATGTTCAGGTTTCAATCCAGAGTTAAATCAATGTACATCTTTTGCAATGATTGCTACATTTGGCATTATGTCTTTAATCTTAATATTGTCTCTTTGTTATATTTACTTTTTGTTTTCTGGTTTGATCCCTGTATTTTGCAAAAAGAGTTCTGTTTTATTTGGTTATTTTCCCTCTCATTACTTGAAAAAATACACATTCTATTCTTTCTAAGAATAAGTGAGGTGAATAGATAAATTTGCTGTGCAAAAATTTTTTCAAACATTCTTTCTAAAATATTTACTTTTCTGGTATATGGCTTTCAAGATTGTACAAGTGCATGTAGGTGTGTAACCACAGCCATAATAAAAATATAAAACAGTTCTGTCATCTGACAAAAATATTCTCTTGCTGTCCCTTTGTAGTCAGTCATGTTCCCTACTCACCTGTCATGGCAGTGATTAAGCTATTTTTCATTTATATAGTTTTGCCTTTCAAGAATGGCATGTAAATTGACTCACAATAAGCGACCTTTTGAGTATGATTTATTTCACTTAGTGAGATTATGTGTGCTGTGTTGTGTATCAGCAGTTTGTTCTGTTTTTATTGATGAGTAGTATTCCATTGCACAGATGTGTAACAGTTTGTTTATCCACTTACCAGTTTAGACACTTGGATTGTTTCTGGTTTGGGGTGTTAATGAATAAGGCTGCTATAAGACTCATGCAGAGATTTTTCATAAAAAACATTTATTTCAGAAAAGTTTTAAATTTACAGAAAATTCAATTTAGTACAGAGATTTTCTGAATATCTCACACTGGTTTCCTCTATTGTTAACATGTTAAATTAGGAAGATCTATTTGTTGCAAGTAATGAACAAATATTGATACTTATTAATTAAAACCTATCCTCTTTATTGGGATTTTCCTATGTTTTATTTAGTGTCCTTTTTCTGAACCATAATCTCACCTACAATACCACACTGTGTTTAGTTGTTGTGTCTCCTTAGTCTCCTATAGACTCTAACAGTTTTTCAGATTCTCCTTGTTTCTGATGACCTCAATAATTTGAGAAGTATAGATCAGATATTTTATAGAATGTCCTTCAATTTTGGTTGTCTTGTGTTTGTCTCATAGTTAGACCAAGATTATTGGGTTTCGGGAAGGAATTCCACAGAGGTAAAGTTTCACTTCCCATCATATCGTATCAAGAATACAGATTATTAGCATGACTTATCACTAATTACCTGACTGAGGTAGTATTTGTTGAGTATTTTCATTATTAAGTTTCTCTTTATTCTCATTTTCCATATTATATTCTTTGAAAAGAAATCACTATGCATAACCCACATGTAAGATGTAGGGTGTTGTACTCTGCCTCTTTGTTGGGAATCTATATAAATTATTTTAAAATTTGCCTATTTACCCCCACTTATTTACTTATTTACTTGTTTATTTTTATCAGTCTAGATTCATGAATATGTATTTTATACTTTGAGTGAGAATCCAAAATTACATTAACCTGTTCATATTGTTTTAACTTTAGTAATTGTGGGCTAGCTATTTAACTGACTCCTGTGTCTCTGACATACTCCTATGTTGGATTTTTTTTTTCTCTTTATTTTTCTGTAGCTTTCTTGTTTTCAGACTCCACAAAATACGCCAGGTTCATTTTGTCTATTCCCCACCCCAGTCTTAAATTCAATTATTTCTCCAAGGAGCCCCATTTTCTTTCATTGGAGAATGGTATTTAAAACCAAAATCTGGGTGCTGAGTATGTTGGTTGATTCTGGGATATTGTATGTCGCTTATAGGTCCTCTCAGCTGACTAAAAAGGATATATGTGTATGACTCTTAATTCCTGTTTACCCGGATATCTATAAATACTATATGTAACTCCCTGCATCTATATTAAGCCAAACATGAGTTCACACTTTAATCCGTCACCGCATGGATTATTTGAATCTCCTCCCCTTGCTTCTCTGCAGCCTTCCATTCTAACAGTGAGAAATCTGGTTCCTACCTTCTTCTATCCGCTCACTTAATTAGTAAAATTCAAGTATTGGTAACCTATGAAACAACTGTATTAATTGAAGTACAGTTTTTTAATACAGTTTCTTTTGTTCTTACATTTGCAATCTTTGCTCATTTCCAAAGTTGCTAGTTCAGCACCTCATCTCTACTCCCTTCAGTGGGAGGTTATTTTATATATTTGTAATTCAGTTGGTACTTTTGTCACATTTTGCATTCCATCCTGATCTCCCCTGACCTCCTACATGATTTAAATTTAAGTTTGCACATATTAAAGTTGAAAATATGTGTTATAAAGTTCTAAAGAATTTGAAAAAGGCATAGTGTCATGTATACATCATTATGGTAGCATTATGATAACATACAGAATACTTTCACTACCATAAAAAGAAATTCTTTTTGTTTTATCTATTCAGCCATCCCGCTCCTCAAATTCATGTCAGACACTGAAGTGTTTATAGTCTCTATGATTTCGTCATTTTTTTAGAATATTATATAAATAAAATAATACAATTGGTAGTGTTTTCAGAGTGACTTATTTCACATGGTAATACACATTTAAAATTCATTCATATTTTGTGTGACTTGATAACCCATTTCTCGTTTTCACTTCATATCATTCCATTGTATAGGTGTAGGATAGTTTGTTGATAGATTTATCTATTGAAAGACATTTTCATTGCTTCTGGTTTTTGATGACTATGTATAAAGCTTCTGTAAGCATTTGTGTAGAAGTTTTAGTGTGGATCTAAGTCTCAAACCAGTCAGGTAAATACCCAGGAACACAATTGCTGGATTGCATGGTCATACTATGTTTAACTTTTTTTTACAAGTTTTGTGCGAACATAATTTCTACAAAACTGTTTTTCAGAGTGTCTAAATCACATTGCATTTTCATCAGCAATGTGTGAGTGTTCCAATTGCTCTGCTGCTTTTTTTTTCTTTGCCCGTACATGGTTTCTATTTTTATTTATTTTATATTAGCCATTCTAATAAGTATATAATGGCGTCTTATTTTTTTTTAATTTCATCTTTATGATGACTAATTATTCTGTGCATCATTTGATGGGCTTATGTGCCATTTGGTGATGGATGTGTTCAAAATATTTTACTCATTTTTAATAGAAATTTTCCTTATAAATTTTGAGAATTATTTATAAATTCTGGATACAAATTCATCAGAAGTGTTTTTTAAGCTCTACTGTGGTATAATTTGCCCATTGTAACTGCACAATTCAATCATCCTTAGTAAATTTTTTGTTAATCCTTAGTAACTTTTAATATAATTTTATATTAAAACACTCAAATTTATTTTACTATATTTATAAATGCCAATATAGAGCTTTCAATTCAAAGATAAAAATTTTGCATGTCTTTATATTTTTCTGCTTCTTTTTTTACCACTCAAAAAGTTTTTTGAATTATTGCTTCAAACTGAAACAACAAGCCTTATAGTTTATCATTTAGAAATTTTTAACCTCCTATTTAAGAAATTATTTTTGTGCTGATCTTAAGTTTTATAACTATAAGAATGGCAATTTTTATTTAGTTTGATGTTCACTTTTTCAGTTTATAATGTTTTTAATATGTTGACATTCTAAATTTGCAAACAACAGACGATTATTAAACACCACAGAGTAAAGATGAAAGAAAGGTAGGTTTAACAGTGGGTACAAGTGTAGATCCCTTCACTTATGCTTAAAAATTTAATTTTAGCTATATTGGAATATAGTCATCATGTTAGTTGACTATAAGTCCGAGTAGAGATTCAATATAAAGTTGTTTACGAGCCAATAGTAAGCTAAATCACAGACTACCTTAGTCAATTTGAATGATTGGAACACTGAGGTGAAAATTCTTACATCAGTATAGGTGGATTTGAAGCATTCTGGAGTGCTGGGTTCCGTTTGGTTTGCCATTATTTAAGAGAGACATTGACAAATTGGAGCTAATACATAGGGCAACCAAGATAGTAAAAGGGCTAGACGTGGTGTCACATAAGGAATGTTTAGAAATAACTGGAATGTTTAGTCTGCAAAGGAAAGAATGATGGGGCTATGGATTGGGTGGAGGAACATGATAGCCATCTATCTTTAAACATTTACGGGACCAACAAAATAAAGAGGAATTTTTTGGGGAGGAGAGTCACTAAAGGTCTTACTAGTAGTGTTAGATTAAGTTCAAAGGAGGTAAGATTTGACTTATAGAAACTTTGTTAAATTTAGAAGTTCTAAAATGAAATGAGTGTTTTGATTAGATACAAGCTTAGAAAAAGAAAAAGAACTCCAAAGTCAATAGTATGCACAAATGCTGTTTAAATATCCTTGAGGTTTGCTAATTAAGATTCTTTATGCATCTATACTCCCTTAAGCAGTATTTTCTATAACAATTGATAAATATATGGTTTTAATAGTAAACCTGTTGTCCTGAACATGGAGTATAAGGCAAACTGCAGAGAATGATAAAAGGATGATAAAAATAGAACACTAAAGATGGATGACTTTTGAGTAGAAGGAGTAGTAACTATTTTAATCGCAGAATGTGTGTCTTAAAGTGCAGAAAGAAGCATAACCGGGTATGTCATTTTCATAAGACACCGAGTAAGCAAGTCTAGCTGGAAAAAAGGTTATATGCAAAGGTTATGAAATAATTGTTTGGAAGGAGAGATTAGTTTGCCATTAATGGTCTCCAATGGTTTTCACAGTCTATGTTAAATGTTCAGTTCATACTCATGTTATTACTTGACCAATCACCAATATTGATACAACTGAGCACTCCCTCCTTTTTGAAACAAATACATCATTTGGCTTCCACATAACATACATGCCTACAAGTTTTTATTCTTTTCTGTACATTCTCCTTTCAATTTTGTTTACTTATTCTTCCAGACTTATTTCAGATGGGGTATCATTTCAGTCACACAGATTTATATGCTAAATATAAGCCGATATCTTCCAAACTTTTATTCCCACCCTCCACTTCCCTGAATTTCACATTTCACAACCACTTACTATCACCTCTTGAATATAATATAATAAAGCATGTAAAATAAGACATGTCCCAAAGTAGATTTTTGTTATTTACCTTACCTCCCATCACCACCACCTTTTTCTCTTGTAGTATTCTTCATCTCCTTAAATTATAGCTCTGTTATTACAGTTGCATAAAAAACTAGATGGGGGGGATGCGGAATGATGGCAGTGGAGCCAGTCAGACTGTACAAGTTCCTGTGTGAGTGAGTGTATGGGCGAATTTTGTAAGTGGGCGTGCAAGTGGCTGACTGAGTGGGGACATAGGAGCAGGTGGCCAGGCCACTCCTGGTGAAGCGACTGGTGCCAACAGCTGCTCTGCTTGGACCCTAGTGCCTCCCAGGACTCAGAAGCTGAGTGCCATTTTCTAAAATCAACAAACCTTTTCCCAGGGAGCAACTGCCAGGAACCACAGCCATTGCTAGACTGCCCGATCACCTCAGTGCCAAGCAGATCACTGTCAGTGTGAACTGTGGAGGGAGTCAGAGGTGGAGATCCAATGGAGAAGATGAAACAGGCACCCCACCACCATCTTGAAAACTGGTTAGGCAAGTGCTCTGGCTTGCTTATAGAGCAATAGATTCGCTCTCTGTGACTGGCAGGTCAACTACTCAGGGATTGATCCTGACCCAGAGGGAATATCCTGAAAGCACAAATTTCAAAGGCACAAGATGAGTGTGGAGTTTCAGGCCACCCACCCCCTACCCTGATCCAGACGTGGGACAAAGGTTGTCACCAAAAAAGGACAAGGATGACTGTCCAAGGGATCAGTGAGGAGTCCTGGGCTGACCCAACCCTCTCCTCCCCTGCAATCCTCTGAATGTCAGATCCACATGACTGGGGCATGACTGAAAGGGATGAACCCAAGTGGAGCTTAGACAGCAGCCATGCTAGGAGAACTCTACTCTGGGATAGGCCTGCCTGGGGTGCCCACCCCCAGCACCTGAGGAGAAGACAATATTGTACATCCCTACTGGAGGGAATCCCTCTTACCTTAAGAGAGTGGAAGGGGAAGACTGTTGTGCCACTCCCCCTCCATTCCCTCCTTCCGCCTCTCCAGGCCACATAACAGGGAGATGAATGACCCTGCAATCCCACAGGAGATGGCAGGCAGGCTTACCTGTGAACAGCTGAGAGAAATAATTATAGAACCTGCCACAAGAGGGTAGTTAGTGCCCAGAAATTATTTTCTTTTTTGTTCTTCTTTTGCTTTGGTTTAGTGTATGTGTTTAAAAGTGTATGTGAGGCTTTGATTTGCATTTTTCTCCCCTCTTTTTAAACAATTCTTCTTTTGATCTAGTGTGTGCATGTGAATGTGTGTGTGGGTTCGATTTGCATTCTGCACCTTTTTCTTTTCTTTTGTTTTCTTTTCTTTCTTCTTTTACCTTGGTTTAGTGTATGTGAGGATTCCAGTTGCATTCCTCCCCCTTTTCTTTTTTTTTTTCTTCTTCTTCCTCTTTCATTTTTGGTTAAACATGTGTGTGTGTGTGTTTGTGTGTATGTGTGTTTGGTTTTCCTGTTTTTGTATGTGTGTATTTTCTTTTATTTTGTTTCTGTTTTCTTTTTGTCTTTTTTGTTTTTTTGTTCTTGTTTTTGTTTTTGTTTTTCTGTGGTTTGTTTTATTTTTTATTATTTACATCTGTTCTATTTCATTTTACTTTTCTTTGTTCTCCTCATTACTATTACTTAATCTTGGACTCGGGGTACACACATGTACCTATTACATCATCATATAGAACAGTGGTAGAGAGTGGGTCTCAGGAGGCCTATACACCAGTCAGTGTATATTGTAAATTGCAAGTAGTTTCTGAATCCTAGCTCCCCACCCACCACCTTATTTGACTCTCAAAACTACAAGAAGCAGTACAACTTCCCACCCCCAATCCTGTTTCAAAACAGAACAAATTTGGAGGCTCTGATCAGGGCAGAATATAAAGCTGAGTGAATGACAGAAGTGAAAGCCCCACCCACTACTATGGAATAACAGAATTAAAGAGAAAAGAAAGAAATCTGTCATAAATGAAGAGAAATCAGTGGAAATACACAGGTAATTCCTGGTGTACCAAAGAGACCACACTAAAACGAATCAGACCTCAGAGTCCAAACAATGGAAATGACCAATGATTGACTCCAGAATATAACCAGGGATTTGGAAATGGCTGGAAAGAGTGAAAAAGACTCAAGAAAGACAAGCTGCAACACTGAAAGAACTTGTAACAGAGATTTTGGCCATAAAAAACTTTATCCAGGAAATGAATAGCAAGATGACAAGCATGGGAAGCAGAATCAACCATGCAGAAGAAAGAATTTCAGAGCTTGAAGACTAAAACATGGAATTAACCCAATCTGCTAAAAACATAGAAAGAAAACTCAGAAAGAAAGAACAAAGCATCCAAGAGATGTGTGATTATGTCAGGAGGCCATACTTACATCTGATTGTTATCCCATAAGAAAAAAGAGAAATGGAGAACATCTTGGACAAGTATTCCAAGAGATTATCCAAGAAAACTTTCCCTATCACACTAGAGATGTGACCATCCAAATGCAAGAGATTAAGAGAACTTCCACAAGACATCAAATGAGAAGACCAACTCTTAGAAGCATAGTAATTCACCTACACAAAGTAGGTATAAAAGAAAAAAAATTAAAGGCAGTGAGAGAGAACAGTCTGACTACCTACCAGGAAAGACCAATTAGAATAGCAGCAGACTCATTAGCAGAAACACTACAAGCTAGAAGGGACTGGAGTCCAATTTTCAAAATCTTCAAAAGTAAACCATTTCAACCAAGAATTTTATACCTAACTAAGCTCAGTATCATCAGCAATGGAGAATTAAAATACTTCCTAGACATCAAATCCCTTAAAGATTATGCTGCTTTCAGACCAGTTCTACAAGAAATGCTCAAGAAGGCATTAAGCACAGAAAAGAAAAAAAAAAAAAAAAAAAAAAAGAAGAGCAGCCAAGCACTTCCAATGGATGCAGGAAAACATAGAATCAACACAACACACTTCATGACTGCAAAATTGAAATTGAAATTGAATAGAAAATATCAACACAAAAGTTAAAAGAAAAGAAAATAAGAGCCTCATGACAAGGATAAACCCTCACATTTTAATAATTAGCCTAAATGCCAATGAATTAAATGCACCTCTGAAAAGACATAGAACGGCAAACTGGATTAAAAAATAAAACATAACCCACAATATGCTGCTTCCAGGAAACACATTTCACTAAAAAGGATGCCCACAGACTCAAAGTTAAAGGATGGAAAACAAAGGAAGACAGGAATAACAATTTTAATATTAGTCAAAATAATTTTCACACTATCAAAAATTTAAAAACATGTGGAAGGATATTACATAATGATAAAAGGTTCAGTACATCCACAAGAAATATCCATCTTGAATATATATGCACCCAACACAGGAGATCACCTGAATTTATAAGCAACTACTAAGTAAACTAAAAGAGGATATTGACTCTAACACTATGATAACTAGGGACATAAATAACCCACTAACGATCCTAGATAGATCATTGAGGCAAAAAACCAATAAGAAGATCCAGAACCTTAATTTGACACTTGACCTGATGATCTTAATGATGCCTACAGAATGCTCCACCCAACAACCACAGAATATACATTCTACTCATTACCTCGTAGAATATACTCCAAGACTGATCACATTCTCACCATAAATCAATCATAAACAAATTTCATAAGATCAAAATACCATCATGCATCTTCTCAGTGGGATAAAAATAAATTTTGACACCAACAAAATCCCCCCAAAGCATGCAAGGGCATGGACACTAAACAGCGTGATGCTGAACAACTCCTAAGTCAATTCAGAAATCAAAACAGATTAAAAAATTCCTTGAAACAAATGAAAATAAATACATATCTTACCAAAACCTTAGGGATGCCATGAAGACAGTACTTAGAGGATAATTTTTTATTTATATGAACATACATCAAGAAAATAGAAAGATCACAAGTCAACAGTCTAAGAAATCACTTAGGCAAGCTAGAAAGGCAAGACCACCAAACCCCTAACTTCACCAGAAGAATCCACATCACTAAGGTAAACAGCCAAATACAGGACATGGAAGACAAAAATATCATAGAAAAAAATCAGTGAAACAAAAAACTGGTTCTTTGAAAGAATGAACAAGATTGATGGACCCCTAGTCAGACTGACCAAGAAAAACAGACAAAAAGCCCAAATGAACACAATCAGAAATGCAAAAGATCAAGTCACAATCAACCCAGGAGAAATACAAAATAGTTATTAGATATTACTATGCACAGCTGGGTGAAAAAAAAAAATTGGAAACCTAAATGAGGTGGAGGACTTTCCGACATCACACAACCTCACAAGGTTGAAACAAGAAGGAATAGAGACCCCAAATAGATCAATAACAACCAGGGAAATTGACTCCATCATAAGAAAACTACCTACAAAAAAATGTCCTGGACCAGACAGCTTTCCAGCAGAATTCTACAGTCATACAAGGAGGAGCTGATACCAATCCTATTGAAAGCATTCCAGGAAATTGAGAAAGACAACTCTCCCTACCTAAATCATTTTATGAAGCTAACATTATACTAATACCCAAACCAGGCAAAGACCTAACAAAGAAAGAGATCTACAGGTCAATGTTTCTGATGAACAAAGATGAAAAATATCTCAGAAAGATTCTAGCAAATCAGATGCAGCAACATATTTCAAAAATTATCCACCTTGATGAAGTATGCTTTATCCCTGGGATTCAGGACTGGTTCAACATCCACAAGATCATAAATGTAATTAAATACATTAAAAGATGGAAGAAAAGAACTACATGATTATAGCATTAGATTCAGAAAAGGCTTTCGACAAAAGAGACACCCTTACAGAAATTGGAATAGGTACTCAATTCCTGATCAAAACCCCACATGCACATGCCATAAGAGATAAGGTAGACAAGTGGGACCTCATCAAACTGAAAAGCTTCTGCAAAGCAAAAGAAACCATTAAGAGAGCAGGGAGATAGCCCACAGAATGAGAAAAGATATCTGCCAACTGTACATCTGAAAAAGGCCTAACACCCAGGATCTATGAGGAACTCAAAGGTACCAAAAGGAAAACAAAAACAGCTCCATTAAAAAGTGGGCAAAAGACAGGATTAGACACTTTTCAAAAGAAGATATATGAGCAGCCAACAGAAACATGAAAAAATGCTCTGCCTCACTAATCATCAGAAAAATGCCAATCAAAACCACATTGAGACTATGTAGTAGTTTAACTACTTCTTCTAATATATCCATTCGCCTACTGATTTGCTCGCAAAGACCCTGTCTGTAAATTGTACTTGACTGTCCATACCAGTGAATCTAACCTATGACAAATGGATGTATTAAACATCTGAGGAACACTGAAGAAAATAAGCATGCTGAAAGTTTGGGAACTAATAACATCCATGTTTACAATAAATAAAAATGTATACTCTTAAATTTATCTGAAGTCATTTCAATTCAATATGAATTTATTAAACATCCAGTGTGTATAAAATGCCCTACCATTTGCTGTTGGAAGCATAATAGGAGCCTCCAAACCCTGCGGTAAATACATTAAACTTATGAAAGAGTATTGATTCTAACTGAGGCTGGAATCCTCCCATATTACAACCACACTCATGATTAACAGCCTGCAGATGTGCATGAACTTGTGAAAAGAGATTGGACTCTGAAGGATGTGAGATGATACTAGTCTGTGTTTATAAGACATACTTCTAAAGATGCTTTCAGCATCTGTGGACTATTTCGTCTTTTAAGTACCTTCTTAGCTCTTTAAACAGGTGTACATCTGTGGTTCCAAGAACACAAAAAAATATAAATGACTTATAGCCATCTCACCTTGTAATGTTATCCTTTCTGATTTTGGATTAAGGCAGCATATGAATGGACAGTTCTTTAAAAAATTCTGAGAATGTTGAGCAACAGTTCAGATGTAACTAATTGTCGCAACTTTCAGTAAATATAGTATGTGAACTCTAATACTAGGAACATTCACAGGATGATATTGAATAAACTTTTTAACTTTGGACAGTCTCTCTAAAGGGACCTTTTTTAAACAACAACAACAACAAAAAAATCCCTAATGCGTTTAGAAAAACCAGCAGGAATTCAAGTGTCTAAGCTTTCAGCATTTCCACTCTCACACGTGAATATTGCTAGTAATCTTCGTCACTGGATAGTTAATAATTCTGTAAACTTGGCTTACAATAAAACATGAGAGATATAAAGAGTACTGGCTGCTAGGCTGAGAGGACCTACAGCAAAGGAAAGAAATAATAAGGTTATATAACCGATAAAGTAGAAAGTGGCATTCACAGGCAAAGATGTTGTAAAATACTTATTGCAAACAGTTATCCACAGTATTCTTAAATGCTTCTCAGGAAGGAAATTCAAAATTTAATAGTCTCTGCCATCAGTCTTAAATAAATCCCTCTATGACAATTGAAGTCCATTTCCTGTTTTTATATCTTTAATGCTTTCAGTGATCCATATAGCAGCCTCTAATAAATTTTCACCACTCTAACTGAGCAATTGTTGAATCAACTGCTTTCTGTCTTCCTTTTCTGTCACCTCACATTTAGTATGGATGACCTAATTTAATTTTACCCTCCAAAATATACATAAGCCATTCTCATCTACATTGCTTTTATAGTTCTTGTCCAGAAAAATTTTACATCAATGATAATATCATGACCAGGGTTGCTGTATCGTTGGGGTACAACCACAGGAGTTATTTTCAAGCTAAGGACATCCATCTCATAATGATGCTATATCGTTATCGACAATGCATTTCCAAATGGCGTCCTTTCTACTTTTAAATAAGAAATATGAAGAAATGTAAAATATTCTGCCTAAAAAAAGTGTTCCAACGTGGCAATGCTTGCTTTATTCCTGATGTTTAACCTGATGTCTCATCTTTTGTTTTAAACCTGATTTGTTCACCATTAGGAGATAAAAGAGGTGCTCCTATGTCGGGCCTGTTTTTAATCTTATTAAAAATGTTTACACAATTTGTAGGGGATGGTCTGTTAACAATTTCTGGATTAAATTATATTTACAGAGTGCTGCTCTGGGAGTACGATTGAATCAGGGAGTTTCCTAGGTGAATAAGCTTACATGGCTTATTCCTATCCAGGTTCTCCTTTTAGATAGCACATTATCTTAATCAGTATATACTATGTGTTTGACACTGTAGAGTGATATAGAGAAATTCTGCTTTTCCAGGTAGATGTTTATTGACCATGACATTTAAGCAAGGCAGATGCTTCCTTTATTAAGAGGGTTAAGAATTAGGCTTATCATGACAAGTATAAATGTTTAGCCCAAGCATAAATTGATAACTTTTTCTTGTGTACATCCAGAAAAACAACATGATTGTGCAGGCAAACATCTAATAGGATATACAAAACAGTGATTAATTCGACTCCATCTGGAGCATTTTGTATAATCCCAACTTTTTCAGAAATATTTTACAACAGAGGCATGGCAACTGTGAAATCTCAATTATCATTTGATTATTTGTCTAACTGTTCATGTTTGTTTTTTCAAATGTATTTGATTAGAACATGAAATATATTTATTCATGTTTGTCTCCATAGTTCAAGAAAGAAAAGGATTTAAATTGTAGTAGCATTGCTTACCATCCATTATCAAAGTTTGGAAACAAAATCATTTGCAAAAACACAACATATCGTTTAAAATTTGCATTATCTAAGGTGTGTAATAAATATGAAAATGAGCTATGGTGAAAAGACTTAGATGCATTGTAAAGCTAAAAAAAAAAACCAAGCAGGGTGCCTACTATATATATTATGATCCTTATATATATATTACATCATACATATAATATTAAAATACCTAAAAAATAATCTGGCAAAATACTCACAAAAATATTGAGTGATTATTTGTAGGGAGAGAAGCAAGATAGGGTACAAAAACCCTAGTGGTAATATTACTACTGATATATGTAGCTTCTTAGTGTTTGAGTTGATTTTTAATATGCATAAAATTGTTTTAACAAACACTAAGTTGCTCTTCTAATTTAAAACGTATCTAAAAATGAAGCACATAATTTTGCTGTTCAAAAAATGAGGAAGTGATAGTTTCTTTATACTCTTTTATGCAGAAATGTTAGCTAGGAGCCAATCTGAAAAATTACCTTTATATGTATCCCATAATTTTGTGCTTTTTTGTTAACATAGCTTCTAAATTGTTCTCTTAAGATTTTAAAATCGAGCTAAATTAATTTTCTTTTTTTAAACTGAAGCAAAAGAGATCAGTGTCAATGGCTAGTTTTTGGAATTGTAAAATTACCTTTTTTTTTTAAGGTCAAGTTTTGAAATATCTCCCAACAAAGAAATGAAAAATAGACTAATGTCATAGGAAAAATCATCTGGAAAATAAAATTTTTTTCTGAATAAGATATAAATGTCCTCTAAATTATATTAAAGCAACAACATCAACAATGCATAAGTCAAAATTATTGAAGCACTGACAGTCACAGCCCATAAAATGCTATGAATTTTTTACAGCACCAGGTGTGAACATTATGAGGTGGAAAACAGCTTCATTCAGCATTCACAATGTGCTGTTAAATAAGCCAATAAAAAATCGGTCTACTGTCTTCTCTTTGCTACATTTCTTTGGCTAGCTTTTTTATTTTCCTCATAAAATTTTTTTCTTCCTTCTAATTCTGTGGATAATTCTTTGATCTTAATGGCAACATGTGTTTGATAATATCCTGGTGATCGAAGCAATAACTTTCTAATGGCAAGTTCAGTTATAGACACTCTGAATTTTGGTCCAGCGACCCATGATTTTCCTTTTAGAATCATTAGGAAGAACATAGTTGGTTTTAATGTTGGTGATAATCATTCCATATTCTTGGATCTTCTGATCCGTTGTAGAGACATCTTCACCTGTAATTTTCTTCCAAAGTTCCTAAAGAGGGTAGACACAGAGAAGAAAAGCAGAATCTTGGAAATTATCACAGCTGGGTACTTGGGATACCATGTCAGATCTCCTGGAGAGTAGTTTTCACATGTTTTCAAGAGATAAGTCACTTGAAAGACATTGTCATCTGTATACAAAGTCATAAAAGAGCTAAATGCTAAACATATAATGAAAACACCAAAGATAGGTATAAGTGTGTGTAGATTTATATTTATAGGTATACTCATATATATTTATTTACATATATAATTATCTAGCTATTGCCAGACAATCATGTAAATAAGTGAAAATTTAAGAAAAAAATTATTATTAGGATAAAATTTGCATTCAATATCATTTATTATCTCATCAATATTGAGTGCTATATTTGCATATTTAACTGCCGGCTTGATGACTTCACCTTAAAGGAATCTTTAAGCAGTTTAAGAGGAATCTAAGATTAAATGAAGAAAAAACAAACAGATTAAAGCAAAAACATTTCTTGATTCTGTACACAGTCCAACACCTTTCTCTGCTCATCCCATCTTGCAAATGATACCATAACACACTCAGTTTCCCAAGTCAAAAACCCTAGCAGTGATTCTAGATTTATTCCTTTCTCTTATTTTATATATTCAGAACATTACTTCCAAAACATGTGACTCCAATTTCTCTCCATCTTTTCTACTAATACCCTAATTCGACCTACTGGTATCTCTTGGCTCAATACTTCAAAAACTTCCTAGCAGCCCCCCCAACTTCATGCTCCTTTAAAACCCATTTTCCACACAGCAGCCAGAGTGATCTTTAAAAATCAAAAATCAGATCATATCTCTCCTTTTTGAAACCTCCGATGTCTTCCTTCTTCACCTAGAATAATGAAATGCAAACTTCTTATTCTTGCCTAAAACAGACCCATATGATTGATTCCTGATCTGTCTCATCTCCTACCACTTTGGCTTTGTTGTCTCTTGTCAGGCTACACTGGCCTTCTTTCTATAGCTTAACACACCAAACTTGTGCATGGAGCATATTTCATAATAATTATTTTTGTAAGGAGTGAAGTATTTTTTGATCTGGACATCGAGATGATGAATACCTAGATTCTGTTCTGCAGCAACTTAAAGTCAAGTAGAAAGAGATGTACCAGTAAACAAACAAGATCAATAAATATTCTCAGAACTACAAGTAAACAATATCTAAGTTATAGGTCTACAAAGAGGAGTGATCAATTTTACATGGGAGAAATGTGTTAGGTTTCAAAAGCTAACTTGGTAGATGTTTGCCAAAAGGGCCCAGACTGGGGAGGCAATGGAGGCAGGTGTCATACTTCCTGAGGTCCCATAGGATTGAAACCACACCATGAATAAGGATGCACAAAAATCACTTATCCTGGCTTGATGAAAGCATTAGATCTAAATAAATGCATTTTGTTCCATTTTATTATGAACAATAAAGCAATGTAGAAAAAATAATTTGTGGGCAAAGCCGTGACATCAGATTAAAAATGTGTTTCTTATGCCCAGTCTAACATTCTTTTGTTTGTTGATTAGATATTTATTTATCTTCTATAGTCTATACTTGACACTGCTCTGTTGGAGATAGAGGATTTGAGCATAACAGACTAGGTCCCTGCTCTCATAGACCCACAGTCTAGTGTGACAGATAGATCAGAAACAAACAAATGCTATGTAGTATTTCAGGCAGTGATCAGTACTATGAGGAGTAATAAAGCTGGTTGAAGGGAAAAAGTGTAGTAGGGAAGGAGAATTGCTGTTTTACTTGGAGTGATCAGAAGATAAAAATTTGAATAGAAACATGAATCGTCTGAAGAAGTAAGATAAAACATTCTGAGGAAATAGCATTCTTGATTGTTGAAACGGCTATGGCAGAAACCCTGAAGCACACATGTGCCTGGGTTACTAGAGGAAGAGCAAAAAGGCAAGTATTCCTAAAACAAAGTGAACTAGTGGGAGAGTGAGAGAATCTGAGGGCAGAGCTAGAGCCAGGGGCAGATCAGATAAGTTATCGTAGAACTACACTTTTATTGAAAGTGAGATGGGAGCCACCGGAAATTTTTGAGAAGGAAGTTACCAGATGACTTATGTTCTAAAAGAATCACTTTGTAGAGTACATAGAATGAAGAGCAAGAAGGGCACTTAGGAGATGAATTATTTAGCTATAGAAGGAATATATCCAGGGGGATACTAGTGGAGATAATGAGATAGTGTGGATCAAAATGTGTTTTATTTTTAGGAGCAATAATTCAGGATTGCTTGATTGTTTGTTGGGAGTGAGAAAAAGAGAAATCAAGGATGACTACTGATGTTTTAGTTTGTTTTGTTAGAACAAATGGCTGTATGGTTGTGCCATTTTCTTAGATGGGGAGATATTTTTTTCCCCTTTTTTAGAGTCAGAGTCTCACTCTGTCTCCCACGCTGGAGTATAGTGTCTCATTCATGGTTATGGCAGCCTCGGCCGGCTGGGCTTAGGTGATCCCTCTGCCTCAGGCTTCCAAGTACCTGGAACTACAGGCAAGTGCCACCACACCTAGCTAATTTTTTAAATTTTTTGGTTTACTGTAGAGACGAGGTCTCGCCAAGTTGCCTAGGCTGTTCTCAAACCTATGTGCTCAAGCAATCCTCTTGCCTCCGCCTCCAAAAGGTTAGAATTACAGGTGTGAGTCATGGTGCCTGTAGTGGAGAGACCAATTTAGAGTTGAAAGTAAAAATTTGTTTTTGTCATAATAAGTGTGTGATGTCTATTAGATAGAAGAGAGATAGGCAAAAACATAGACTAGAAGTAGAGAGACATTTTGGTGGAGATAAAATGGTCCAGGTTTGCAAGTGCAGAACCTTAATTTTTTAACACTTTAATCTGAATTGACAAAATTAAACATTTTGGCATATATTCGCTCCACTCATAAGAATGGATTTAAAACTAAAGCTGTTCATATCTTTTGCCCATTTTATAATGGGGTTGTTTGTTTTTTTCTTTTCCTCATGTTTGAGTTTCTTAGAAAACAGGGTTTTCTTAGCCCTACCACTTAGCTATGTGACCTTGGGCAAGTCAGCTAACTATTCTCAACAAAGTTGAGATAATGGTATATCTCAAATGGAAATAATAGTAGCTACCTCCCCAACCTCTTGGAATTGTAGTTGAGTACATTTATTTGGTGACTAAAACTATTGGTGTGAAAACACTTTTTAACCTGTAAAGTAAACAAAATGTAGTGATATTATTATCACCCCATCTCTGCTCATTAGGTTCTCTAATTACATACATGAGCACACATTAGCATTCATTGTCAACTATTCTTCATCTCATTTGTAACTTTATATTTTAAGATGGCTTTTGCAAATTGAATTTTGACCCTTGGTTAGTGACATCTTGTAACAGAGAATATAAGGAGATATGCCCCTCCATCCTTTTTCTCTCCCTTCCTTCCATTCCAGTTACAACGGTCTTGAGAACTTCAAGTGAGTCTTAGTGTTGGCTGGGTAATTAGGAAGACATTGCTACCTGTGCATCTAATGTATAGTTTATTATGCAGTCAAATATAAGTGACTCATTAGCTTTTCCTTTGGATTATCAATGTCAGTGATTCCTTCCCCCAAATGCAGGTCGTTTGTTCCTTTGACAGATGTCTCCTTGCACTGGTGTCACACATGAAACTTACTCTTGAAGCACCAAATTTCCCATAAAGCAAATGTGGTTTGGACCCTGGCTAAGGGAATACTACTGGAGTAAAAAGTTAAGAAGACTTTGTAATGCTGTTTCATTTGTAACTCTGACCTAGGGCATGGTTCTTAAGAGCAGCTTCTGGTGACACTCCAGGATGCATATCACCTGCATATCCGTGGTGAGCCGAGGGTCAGTGAGATGCAGTGTATACATGCTCTTTGGGAACTCTATCATCACAAGCCTAGTCTCGTCTGGTCTTATCCCAGAGACTTCAGGAAAAAGTCTTGGATGCCAGAATTATTTTCTACCACACGGAGGAGGAAGAGAAAGCTGCTCTCTAGAAGGATCCCTAGGGAAGAAGGGATACACTCAGATCTCAAGGAGAGTCACAGAGTGCATGTCCCATTCCAGGATATTTGCGCACTTTAGGGCTGGGACCATGAGGAAACTGTAAACAGGAAGGATCAAGGCAGTGGGGCATTAGGGAGGGCAGAACATATTAAACACATGAGAAGTGGACCCCCTGGAGTTGGCAGGAGGTGCTGTTATAGTTGACATCCTGTGTCTACAGGGTGAATATCCTCTTTTTGGGAAGGGCGGCTGCATTCCTGGGAAGGGCGCAGCGCACCCCGAAGAGTGCTGGAAAGTGGATGAGGAACATAACTCTCTGAAAGTGAAGATCCTACACAAATGTGAAGTGTGTGAGGAGCAGGATGGGCATGGAAAGCACCCTGGGTTTACAGCAAGAAGAGTGACTTTGAGAACCACCTGTATTCTGTGGTCATTTCTGATTTAGGGCAAGATTCGCTTGATGTTTGGGGGACTCTTTTTTTTCCTTCCATGTGTGAAATGGGATCCAGCCAATTCTGTGAATGACTGATGTGGGACCATTTTTCATCTGTTGGTTGGGAAAGATGAGGAGTGAAGAGCACTGACTGTCCTAAGGGGGATAATGGTTCCTAGAAGCAGGGGTAAGTGATGTACAGCCCATGCAAATGATGTGGAGGGGCATACACTTTTCTTACCTTTCTGCAAGTCTGCTCTGAATCTCTGTGGTGTGGCTAGTAAAGAAGGCAGAGGAAGCATTATGACACCAATTTTGTGGATGACTTCCTGGGGGGAGAAAGTGGCTAAATGATTTAAGGTTAAATAATATGCTTGGGATAGAGCTGAGGATAGAGTTCAGCACTTGAATGATACATTTATGGTCATTTTTATGAATGTTTATGAAAAGTTGATCTCAACTTTCCCATAAAGGTGGTGAAATGACAGAATGGGGCTCTGCCTTGGGCCTTTGGCTACCTTTACTTTGGCCCTAGGATGCCATGTGTGGCTAGGTATCTAAAGGCAAGTCTCTAACTTCTGTGAAGTTCCTTTTCGTCATATGTAAGATGAATAAACTGGCTTGCCCACCTCACAGGACATTTATTCTTGTGCTTGATAATCACATACCATGACAGAGCCTTTCATGAATTATGAAGTGTCATATCTGTGTGATGTGGAATCATTTTTTCATGAGGGCTCATTCTTTGCTATAATGAGATCTGACCAAAGCCGAGTTATATATAATTACTAGAGTATTTGCTTCTAAATGACAGCCCCTAATATCATGGTCATCCTTTATGTATTCATTCATTCAGTCAACCGGTCATTCATTCAGCAGTGTGCTAGGCTCTGGGGATAAAAGATCAGTAAAATAATAGCCAGGCATGGTGGCTCATGCTTGTAATTCCAGCACTTTGGTATGCCAAGGATTGCTTGAGTCCAGGAGTTCAAGACCAGCCTGGGCAACGTAGAAACACTCTGTCTCTACAACAATTAAAAAAAAAAAATCAGCCTGGTGTGGTAGCAAACACCTGTAGTCTTGGCTACTGGGGAGACTAAGGTGGAAGGATTGCCTGAGACTAGGGGGTCAAGGCTGTGGTGAGCTATGGTCATGCCACTGCACTCCAGCCTGGGTGACAGAGTGAGACCCTGACCCAAATAATAATAGTAATAAGATTAGTAAAATGATTCTGGCTTCTCAAGGGCTCACAGTCTGCTAATTGGATTAGAGCCATCTCTCATAGTAGTTTATCTAATGCAGCCTTTTTCTTAATAACAGTTTTATTGAGATGTAATTTACCTACCATAAATTTATCTTGTTTATAAAACCATCTAATTTAGTGGTTTTTAGTATATTCACAGTTGTGCAGCTATCATCACCATCTAACAGAACATTTCCAATACCTCAAAAGAAAACTTTATACCCATTAGCAGTTACTCCTCATTCTTCTGTCTTCTCAGGCCTGGCAACCACTAATCTGCTTCCTGTCTCTGTGGATTTGTCTATTTTGGGCATTTCATATAAAAGAAATGACACAATATGTGGCCTTTAGACACCTTAATTGTCTTTACTTAGTTGTCTTTTTCTCTCTTTTTTCTTTTACCTTTTTCTGAGCATCATTAAATATTTAATTTGGTCCTTTTTTGGGGTACCTTTCCTAAGTTCTATGGGGATAAAAAAGAGACATTCCTTCATACCTTTGACAGACACTTGTTGATGCTTCCTTTATGTCAGATGCTCTGGAAGATACTGGTATGACATCACATGTGTTCCTGTTCTCACAGAATTTATAGTCTGGTAAGAATAAACTGACAAAAAATGAGCAAAAAACAAACATGTAAAGACAAGTGATGAAAGGAAACCCCGTCCAAGAGTGTAATAATTATACCAAAATCTGAAGAAAGAGAGCCAGTGATGTGAAGAAATGGGGCTGGCCATTCTGCGCACCACACTTGCAAAGAACCAGGATGGGAGAGAGCCCGGTGTGTGCAAAGTCCTGGGAGGAAGTCAGTGTGGCTATAGCTCTCTGAGGAGAGCAGCCCTAAATGAGGCCAGCAGGAGCCAGGTTGTGCAGGACATTGTCTGTGGAAATGGGTTTGGATTTGATCCAAGTGCAGTGGAGGGATTTAAACCAGGAGAGGGCTCTGATCTGATTTGCTTTAAGAAAACTGACTGATTTGTGAAGAACAGATAGCAAGGGGCAAGAGGGGAAACAATTAGGAAGCCTTTACAGATATCCTGGCAGGCTGGATTAAGACAGGGCAGAAGAAATGGAGAAAAGTGGCTAATTAAAGCTATAGGTTAAGTTTGGATGTGGTGGCTCATGTCTGCAATCTCAGCACTTTGGGAGGCTGGGCAGGAAGATTGCTTGAGACCAGTCTAGGCAACATATCAAGACCTTGTCCTATAAGAAAGAAAAAACAATTAGCCAGGCATGGTCACACATACCTGTAGTCTCAGCTACTCAGGAGGCTGAGACAAGAGAATTGCCTGAGCCCAGGAAGTCGAGGCTGTGGTAAGCTGTGATTGTGCCACTGCATTCCAGCCTGGGCAACTCAAAAAAAAAAAAAAAAAAAAAAAAAAACAAGAAGAAGGGGCAGGAAAAAAAAAATGAAAAAAAAAAAGGAAGAAAAACAACAAAAGCTTAAAAGTAAAAAAAACGGACAGGCAGGGATGGGGGGGG
>CAUYQG010096632.1:0-61301 GCA_963574415.1 Tarsius wallacei
GAAGGTCAAAATACAACCAGAAGGGAAATCAAGGAAGATTGTGGTAGTGGTGGTGAATGGAAGAACAGATGACATATTTAAAAGAAGCCAATTTGGTTGTGATTCATGGATTCCCAAGAATGTGCTAACCCTGCTTATCCCACTTTGTGGAGTTCTGACCACGCACACGAATCTAGAGATGGAGTGTGTTTGGAATCCTTGCTTGGTAAATGCCAAAGGAAGCATTTTCCTCCTCATTAACCTAGGTACCATCTTGTCAGAGAACGATGTCCAAAGATGGAGACACTGTCAACATTAAATAATAAAATGAGAGCTCAAATCACATTTAATCAAGAGTTCTAGGACCCTTTGCTGCCGTGATTTACTTAACTATTTAAAACCGTGTGCGCTGAAGGAGTGACACTGTCTTCCTCACTAAGCAGATGTCTGCAACGTTATTCACAGCTGTGGGGATTATTTGTTTTAGAAATTTGTTTTTTCTTCTGGGATCCTCTGATAAAAAATACACTCTCCAAGGTTTATTAGTAGCTTAACTTTCAAACCGCAATAATAACCCACATTAAGTAAAATGAGGAAGGGGCGCAGTCTTCTGCAGGTACCAATAGAGAACGCTTATAAACGCAAATAAACATCTTCAGGGAAAATGTAACTAACAGGTTCTCGGTGTAGGGCAAAGAGGCTTTCCACTCTGAAAGTTCACGAAGGATGCACTTACCGCATACCCCATTTCCTTCTCCAGGATGCTGTTTCACTCCTTTGTAGAAGATCAGTGTCTTCCTGTCTGTGTCTCTCCTGCTCCCTCTCCTCCCCCCTTTCCCCAGCCTGCTCCCCTCTTTCTGATGTGCTCTGCTCCCCTATATTTGGCCACTGTCCCCAGCACTCCGGCTGTTGTGCTCAAGGTCGCCAGGGGTTTCTCTGTTGCCAAATCTAATGGCAAGTTCTCAGTCCCCATCTCGATGGACCGATAGCATTTGGCCAAGATGTTTCACTCGCCCCTGTGATCACGCATCATACTTGGGTTTCTTGCCACCTCCTTTTCGAGGAGCACCTCTGTGGGCCCATCTACTCTGGTTTTGTTTTGTGTTTTGGATTTCTGCAACCAAAAAGTTCACATTCTTTTTATGATCAACTAGAATTCATGATTTGATGGGTTGTTGTACTTTACTATTTTGTTTAAGTACGTGTAATGATTACCATTTTAGTCATGTGTTAAGTGTACGATTCAGTGGCATTTAAATAGAGTAGGGCAGGCGAGTGAGTTGCAGACAGCCAATGGACACTGCTTAGACAGGAATTCAAGGAAGGCTGGGTGCTGCGTAGGAGAGGAAGCACATCCCTGTCGCCCTTACCTTCATTCACTCTGTACCCTGTGACCAAAAAATTAAATATTATCCCACAGTGCTTGAGATGGCCCCAGGGCCCTGTTTCTAGTTAGAGCACAGGAACAGGGTTAAGAGACAAGTCAGGGGCAGGTTTCTAACAGGGTTGGGGTTCATGTGAGACCCTCCTGGTCGGGTGGGGTCTCCATGAGATACTTCTAGATGGGACAGCTTTCTCGTGAGATCCTACTGCACCAGGCAGGTCCCTGTGAAAACATCCTGGATGGGTCGGAATGCCCACGGGACCCTCCTGGATGAGGCGGGGTCCCCATGAGACCTTCCTGGATGGGGTGGGTTCCCGTGAGACCCTCCTGGACGTGTGTGGGGAAGTTGTTCCTGGCGAGACCCTCCTGGACAAGGCAGAGTCCCCAGGAGACCAGCCCCAGCTGATTCCCAGAAGGAAGCAGGTGCTTGGAGCAGGAGCCTTGCAGGTCACCTCCCGACTGGCCCCATGAGGCAAGGGAAGCCGCTCTTCCCCGGGGAGGGAGAGGAACTTCGTTTTTGGAGGTTCTCCACACACCAAGGCATTGGAATGGCGTATTCAGGGAAAACCTGTCCGACCTTTCGGGGCTTGAATCCCCAGGCCCCAGGGGCCAATGTGTGCCAGGGCCGACGGGTCCAGCTAAGACCCCGCGTGCCAGTGTGTGCCGAGGAACCTTCCTCTACCACACTGTTGAAGAGTGAGCCTTGGAGAGACGTTAACCTGAAACCCATCATACTTCTGAGAGGCGTAGAGAGTGAAGGGGGTAGGCTGGGGCAGGGGGATGGTGGGGACAGAGGGGCATTGAGAGGCGGTGGGTTCCCTCCTGGAGGTGCTGATCCCCGGCGCCTGGGAATCTGGAGTGCTGTAAGCAGGAAACACCCCACAGTCTCTATTTCCCCTACCCGGAGCCAAGAAGGGCAGGTGCCCTCAGAGCGGGAAACGGGCTCTAACCCCAGCCTTGACCCAGGGAACAGACCTGGGACCTGGAAACCTGCACGTCCACCCTCAGTTAGCCCCTGGCCTTCCAGCCAATAGCTCAGCCTCACTGAGCTTCAGTCTATTCGTCATTGACGGGAGTGATGCGCCACCCACCTGCCTCTCAGGACACCAGAGGGTCAGATTTTAAAACGGGCGTGTAGATGCTTTTTAAAAAGAAACCTAGTCCTACACGTGACTTATGTCACCAGCATTGAGCGGCGTGTTCCTAAGTGGAATGCTGTCCATGCCGTGTTACGCGAGACACTCTTCCGGGACTCAGCTCACACCTGGGCCCAAATTCCCAAAGACAAGGCTCTCTAATACTTTCAGACAGATGTGTGACCTTACAGACTTCCTCAACAGAAAATCGGGTTGTGCAAAGGAGATTTCTGCAGTGCCTTTCTCTTACATGATGCTGAAAACTATGTTTCTGAGGTCAACAGCAGCTTGGACATGAGTTAGCGTGAAGTTCTGCACTAGAATCAGTTCAGTGGCCAGGTAGCAGGTATGCACCCCTCCCTGGAGAGGTCAAAGCTGCCCAGCCCCGCCCCTGGGACCCTGGCCCCAGGAGACCTCGCCTGTGGGGCTTCCTGGTACCCTGCTTGCATCTTTTCCCCACAACCTCCTCCAGCCCCTCTCCTGCTGGTTTCTCCTAGGAGGGTCTCCATACGATGGTCTGAACTGACTTCACATGCCTGTCTCTTGGTGGATGCCGTCTCCCCAGGCAACACCAGCGTTATCACCTTCCCCTGCTTCTCTGGGGCTCAACAAACATCTGTGTTGCTCTCTGGTAAATCTCACCTTCCCTCCCCTCCCTAGGGCCATTGAAAGACAAGCTAGTCTTCTGTGACTGTGCGCACAGGTGGAAACTGCCCTGTGAGACACTTCTTGAGAGATTCCAGCATGACCTGGGTTAACATGACTCCTGAGACTTCCGAGAATAAAAATAACAGCCTCCGAGGCAGCAGCCAGGTGACAGCTGATGCGGGAAACTTTACTTGCCTAAATGTAATATACTTGAAGCAGGTCCCAGATGATTGTAGAGGAAGACTGAACAAAACAAGACTGGGTGAGGGAGTGACAGTGCTTAGGTTTGTTTTGGCTGGAGAAGACAGTACACAGAGCAGAAGAGAAAAAACACCTAAATTAATTTAAATGTGTAAAGAGGGAAAGCAGAATGACGATCCTGAGTGTCTAGTAGAGGAGGGTGACCCACACCTCAGGCTCCAGTGGGGGTGATGGCCAGCCATAGAGTGTCCGGTGGAGGGATGATCCACTCCTTCAGTGTCCATTGGAGGGGCCGGCATACTCTCTCAGTCCAGTAGAAGGGATGACCCACAGCTTTGGTGTTTAGTGGCAGTGGGTCCACTTCCTCAGGGACAAGTGGAAGAGTGTAGTTGTTAGAAATCCTTTTCATGAAGCAGCTGCCTGCTGATAGGTAAGTGACACACTTCCCCTCTACCTTCACTTAGCATGAAGGAGTTGGAATGAGCTTTTGAGAGCTTTGGGCTTTAACTCTTGGTAGGATGAGACATAAGTCAGTAGGTCATGGAGGCATCATCATGGTGACTGGGGATGTAGGCTGTGAAACCAAGCTGGCCTGGGTTAAGTTTTGGCTTCTTCAGTGAGTGGGAGGGCAGACTTCTTGATCTCACCCTCGCTGTTATTAGTGTTGACTGATAATAGCATTGCAGTGTGCTTAAGAGTGGTTGGCACACCGTAATCCCTTAATAAGAGTTAGCTATTATTCTGGGGTTCTGGGATGAGAGGGAGAGAGATTTTCTGGCAATAAAAGAGAAATGATTGAGTTTTAATTTTTTGTCAAATTTCTTATGGAAAAGTATTCAACGAAGTTATATTCAAGGTATATTGATATGCAAAGATATCACCAGGGAAGAGGAATTAGAACTACAGTATGTTTTAGAACTATAGTAAGTATTTTAACAACGTAATCATGTAATTTTAAAAAAATAAATGTTTTCTGGAGGTGCCCAAACAATTTAACCATGAACTTCATTTTATTCAAGCTTTCCAGAGCTCTCCCTGTGACTTATTTAGAAAGATTAAACACTTAACTAAAACAAACATTTAGTCAGCCTAGAGGACCACTCGTTGGGTAGAGGAGTGGACATTTGGTTTTTAAACTCATATTCATGTGTCCAGAGGTTCTAGCTCCTGCTACTGAGAATTGCGGTGACTAGTGATACCTGCAGGACAGAGATAGCCTCTCCCCCAAAGCACAGCATTTACAAAGGTGGCTTGGGAAAGATTACAGCCAGGGCAGGATATCGGGTATTAAGATTAACGCAAGGAGAATAACAATAGCAATAAATGAGAAACAAATATTTTCTCAATTTCCAGAGATTAAAAAAATAATTTCTTGAGGTGTAGCTCATATAACATAAAATTAACCACTTTAAATCAAACATTCCAGTGGCATTTAGTACCACCTCTGTCTAGTTCCATTCTATTTTCATAATTTCATTCCAAAGAAAAATCTCTTACCTATTTTTTTTAACCTCTTCCCTATTAAGCAGTTTGTCCTCATTCCACCCTTCCCCATCCGCAGCAACATTAATCTGCATTCTGTCTCTGGATTTATCTAATCTAGATGTTTCATGTAAGCAGAATCATATCTGTGACCTTTTGTATCCTGTTTCTTTCACTCAGCATGTTGCTTTTAAATGCCATCAGTGTTGCAGCATGTGTCTGTACTTCATTTCTTTTTGTGGCTGCATAAAGTTTCATTGTATGGATAGGACAGCGGGTCCATTCATCTGCTGGTGGACGTCTCGGCTGCTTCCATGTTTTTGCTTTTGTGGATGGTGTTGCTATGAACATATGTTTAAAAGCTTGTTGTGTGTATGCGTATTTCCATTTCTCTTGGGTATGTACCTCAGAGTGGAATTTCAGGGTCATATCATAATTCTGTTTAGCTTTCTGGCAAACTACAAAACTGTTCTCCACAGCAGCTGTACCATTCACATCCGCAACAGTAATGTACAAGTGTTCCGATTTTTCCACATCTTCACCAAAACTTATTATTTTCAATTTTCCATTGTTATTATTATCGTCATCCTAGTAGGTGTGAAGAGTTATCTTATTATAGTTTTGATTTTTATTTCCTTAATGACTTAAAATGCTTAGCATCTTGACCATGTGCTTCTTCATGTGCTTCTTGACCATTTGTTTATTTTCTGTGGAGAAATGTCTCTTTGAGTCCTTTGTGCATTTTATTTATTTTATTTTTTTATTTATTTTTTGAGTTGGAGTCTCACTCTGTCGCCCAGGCTGCAGTGCCATGGCACACTCATGGCCACTCCAGTGTCGCCTGCTGGGCTCAGGCAATGCTTTCGCCTCAGCCTTCCAAGTAGCCAGATCTACAGGCACGTACTACCATGCCCAGCTAGTTTTTTTTTTTTTATTTATCATAGAGACAAGGTCTTACCAAGTTACCCTGGCTGGTCTTGAACCCACAGGCTCAGGTAATCCACTCACTTCTGCCTCCCAAAGTGCTGGGATTACAAGCTGAGCCACCGAACCTGGCCGTGTACATTTTTAAATGGTTGTCTTTCTTTGTTGAGTTATAAGAGTTCTTCATAAATTCTGGATATTATACTCTGTCAGATATATGGTTGACACATATTTTCTCCATTTTTTAGTTGTCTTCCTCTTTCTCGATAATGTCTTTTGATGCATAAAAGTTTTTAATTTTGATGAAGTCCAATTTGTCTGTTTTCCCTATTGTTGATTGTGCTTTGGTGTCATATTTAAGAATCCATTGCCACATGCAAAATCATGAGTATTTACTGCAATGTTTTCTTTTAAGAACTTTATAGTGTTTCGCTCTTCTCTTTAGATTGTTGATCCATTTTTAGTTAATTTTTGTATATGATGTGGGGTAGGGGAATAACTTTATTCTTTTATATGTGGCTATTTGGTTGTCTCAGTCCCATTTGTTGAAGAAATTATTCTGTCTCTATTGAATGGTCATAGAACCCTGGTTGAAAATCATTTGGCCATAGTTGTGTGGGTTGGCCAGAATTCTATTTCTTATGCCAGTACCACATTGTTTAATTACTGTAGCTTTGTAGTACGTTTTGAAGTCAGGAAGTGTGGGTCTTCCAACTTTGTTCATCTTCTTTTTTGTTTTCTAAGATTGTTTTTGCTATTTGGAGTTCCTTACAATTCTATGTAAATTTGAGATCAGCTTTTCCATTTCTGCAGAAAAGACTATTGCAGTTTTGATAGGAATTGTATTGAATCTGTAGATCACTTTAGGTACTATGGGCATTTTAATATGTTACACCTCCCAATTCGTGAGCAAGGTATGTTTCTCTATTTGTGTCTTCTTTAATTTTTTTAAGCAATGTTTTGTAGTTCTCAGCATGCAAATCTTTCACCTCTTTGCTTAGATTTATTCCTAGGTATTTAATTCTTTTTGATGCTATTGTAAAAGGAATTTTTTCTTCATTTCTTTTTTAGATTGTTAACTGCTGGTGTATAGAAACTCAACTGATTTTTGTGTGGTGACCTTGTACCCTGCAACTTGGCAGAATTTATTTATTAGCTTAGTATCTTTTTGTGGATATTTTGGAATTGTCTGTATATAGGATTATGTCAACTGTTTGGGATGTTCTGTATATAGGATTCTGCAAATAGAAATAGTTTTACTTCTTTCTTTCCAATTTGGATGACTTTTATTTCTTTTTCTTGCTTTATTACTCTGGCTAGAACTTTCAGGACAATGTTGAATTGAGGTGCAGAAAATAGGCATCCTTATTTTGGGAGAAAACTTTCAGTCTCTGAGTATGATGACATCTGTGGGTTTTCTATAGATGCTTTTTTAATCATGTTGAGGGAGTTTCTATTCTTAGTTTTCTGGGTTTTTTAAATTATTATTATCATGAAAGGGTGTTGGAGTTTGTTAAATGCCTACTCTGTATCACTTGAGATGATCATGTGATTTTTCCTCTCTGTTCTATTAGTGTGGTATATTACATTGATTGGTTTTCCTATGTTGAAGCCCCCTTGCATTCCTGAAATAATTACAAGTTGGTCATGGTGAATAATCCTTTTAATATGCTGTTAGATTTGGTTTACTAGTATTCTGTTGAGAATTGGGAACTAATTTTATGACTCTGCTCTTACACCTCATTGTATTGTATAAGAATATAAGTTTTGAAATAGGAAGTGACCTCTTCAAGAAACAAGTTTGTGTCAAAGACCAAAATATAAAATTACTAGGGAGTCTGCAGAAGTTGGTAAGACTAATCCTTAAGACTTCAAAATTTAGGTAAAAAGTTTTCAGGAGAAGGACTGTTGTGAGGTTAATCCACGTAAAACGCTTAAGTAGTGCCTGACATACTAGAACACATGCCAGTTTCTATCATATTATTACTGTTATGTGTATAATTAAGCACCAAAGAGGGATTTGCTTCCCTCCTGAAATATTATTCTGCTCCCCAGCAGTACAGTTCTTCACTTTCTGTGTTACACCCCCTCATATGCTGTCAGCCCAGGAAATTCACCTTTGTATCCTTCTCAGCACTTAGCACACAGTAGGTACTCCATAAATGCACTTTACTATTCACTATGGAAAATATTCAGTAATTCCAGAATGCCAGGTGTCTCTCTGACCAACATATGGCGAAAAAGCACCCTGGGCCAAACTTTGTTTCTTGAGGCCTTTTTGCTCTCACCACGGAGAGTGGAGGAAGCACAGCACTGGCCCCAGGCTCGCTGGCAGAGGGGAAAAGGTGTCTGAGCTCTGCAGTGGGTTCTGCAAGGGGTAGAGCTGGGATCTCAGTCCTGTTGCACCAGCACCCTTCCGCAAAGCTTAAGCAGACAGGTTTTGAAAGGGCCAACTTTATAGATGCTTTCATCAGCCAACTTTAGTGCTGCAAAAAGCATAGATTTGATTCCAGTAGTCCCTTTATGCTTCTGTCTTCCATGTTTTCACATCAGTTAGTATTTTGTCCCTTCCATCTCATTGTGAAGTGTTACACTTAGCTGCTTCAAAACCACTTGTAGGCATGGCTCGGTGGCTCAGCCTGTCATCCCAGCACTTGGGGAGGCTGAGGTGAGAGGATTGTCTGAGCCAGCGGGTTCAAGACGAGCCCGGCAACTTGGCGAGACCTGTCTCTACAATAAAATAAAAATAGCCGGGCGTGGTAGCACACATCTGAAGTTCTGGCTACTTGATACTACACTTGATCTTAGCCAAAAGGCCGAGAAGTGATAGTTCTGGCTACTTGAAAGGCTGAGGTGGAAGGATCACCAGAGCCCAGCAGGTCAAGGCTGCCATGGCCATGAGTGTCCCACTGCACTCCAGTCTGGGTGACAGAGTGAGACTCCAACTCAAAAAAAAAACCACCTGTGACTTTGGGAAATCTTGGGCAGATGACACGGGGGGAGCAAACAGTGCTCACCCCTTCTGTTGTGTCCTCTCCCACCCTAGGGCCCTGCAAGCTCTTCCCTGGGTCCAGGTCCTCAGGAAGAGGCTTGCCTACTTTGTATGGGCTGGACGCCTGAGCTCTGTGCAAGACACTGCCCTCTCGTCCCCTGTCCACAGGAATTATACAAAGACAGCAAGCACTTCACTCATGGCCTGGGGCGCCCTTGGCAGTCCTGGAGTGCTCACGGCCTTTGGGCCCTGCTTGGGCTGACATTAATGTGACATGTGGCTTTTTCTGCTGCAGCTGGTGATGGATCTACCTAACCTATTGGGTCTTAGAAGGGAGAGGGTGATATGGACAGATCTGGTAAAGGCTTTGTGAGTCATGCTAGCAGTTCTGGGCTGCGTTTCCAGGTGAAGCATCAGGAAGTTTGCACCCTCCCATTGCAGAATTGCTGCCCTGTCCCCTCGCCAGACCCTTTCCCGGCAGGTGCAGAACAAGAATGGGTGCCTCGCCCGGGGACACCCACAGGGTCATCTGCCTTCGCCCGTGTGAATTTACAGTGGGTGCATGGAGTGGGGATGGGCACTGTTCACCAGGTGTGACGTCGAATGTTCCAGCCCAAATCACGTCATTCCCATCAGCGCATCCTCTGAGGCGTGAGTGGGATTTCCCTGGGCGCCTTATTCTCATTTCTTCTTTCCCATCGCTGCTCATGGGAAGGCGTGTTTCTCAAGGCTCAAGGGTCCGCTCCTCAGATCCAAACAGTGAGCAGTTGGGGAGGGAGAACAGTGACCCCCTCCATCCTGGGAGAAGAGAGGCTTCAGCCAGCGATGATCCCAGGTGCCCTGGGGAACCCCGTGTGGCTCTTCCTCGGTCTTCCCTGCATGCACTGGCATTGTCTTCGCATCACTGAGACGCGCTTGTGTACACACAGCTGTGTATGTGTCCCACCCTCAAATGTAGATTTACTGGTTTTTTTTTTTTTTTTTTTTTGCAGACTCCCTGCCAGATCTATTTACATTCTTTTTAAGAATCATAGTTATACATATTTGGGGGGGGTATATATGAAATTTTTACACGTGTACAATATGTAGGATCAAATCAGGGTAACTGAGATACTCTTCAATCATTTATCTTTGTGTTGGGGACATTATAATTCTTCTCATCTAGGTATGTTGAAATAGATAATAAATTATTATTAACTGTAATTTCTCTTCTGTGCTGTCAAATATAAGAACTTATTCCTCTGTCTGACTGTATGTGTGTGCCATTAACCAACTTCTTTTCATCTCGCCTTCTCCACAGCCCTTCCTGCCTCTGGTGACTATCATTCTGCTCTCTTCCACCACAAAATCCGCCACAAAATCTGCTTTTTTAGCTCCCACATATGAGAACATGTGATATTTGTCTTTCTGTGCCTGGCTTATCTTACTTAACATAGCGACCTCCAGTTCCATCCATGTTGCTGCAAGTGACAAGATTTTGTTCTTTTTTATGGCTTAAGAATATTCCATTGTGTCCATATACCACATTGTCTTTATCCATTCATCCATGGATGGACACTTAGGTTGATTTCATATCTTGGCAAGGGCCGTGCCAGCCCAAGGTGGCAGGGCTGACCCAGGGGCCCTGCCACGTGGGTTTCCATCTTGGTGGGCGTGCTTAGGGGTCTGTTTCTAGTCCATTCCGTGGCCTGTTGTCCTCTGTCCTCGTGGTGGGTGCGGTGAGCTCGGAGCTTGTCAGTGCCATCGCCTGTCTCCCGGACACGGTGGCCTTGAACGTGCCCACGGGACGTGAGACCTGGGTACTCGGCACACGTGTCCTCGGGACTCTAGTGCACAGGAAGCTTGTAAGATGAGGGTCTAGGTGCCCAGAGACGGTTTTCCTTGTGCCGGGCCTCCCCGCAGCGAAGGGAATGTCCTTCCCTGGGGAAGCACGGCCCCAGGGTGGTGGAGAGGCGACTTGGCTGTCAACGCCCGGGGTTGTGGGGTCCCCCGGCTGGCAGGGCTGGGGCGGCCTGATGGAGCGTCTGGGTCTCCTGGGTCGCGGGAAGAGACACGCAGGACGCGGGGAGGGAAGCCATGCTTGCGGCGGCTGCGGGATCGGTCCCGCCGGCTTGCTGGTGGCCCGGGGGTGCGGCTGCGGGTGGAAGGGGCGAAGGCCTGGGATGCTGCTGCGGGGGGCGCTGCGCTGGAGCCCCTGGCCGCCCACGGGGGACGTGGGGGCGGGGGCCCGGGTGGGGCGGGCGGGGAGGAG
This sequence comes from Tarsius wallacei, assembly GCA_963574415.1. Classification (NCBI taxonomy): domain Eukaryota; kingdom Metazoa; phylum Chordata; class Mammalia; order Primates; family Tarsiidae; genus Tarsius; species Tarsius wallacei. The sequence goes on from CAUYQG010096632.1 coordinate 10,998, forward strand.
GGGCGGCGGGCCTCGGGAAGGGCGGCGCCAAAGAGGAGGGCGCGGAGAGGGAGGCCAAAAGCCTACGGCACCGGTATCCCCGGGCGGTCTCCCGTGCAAGTCCTGACCAGGCCCGACCCTGCTGAGCTTCCCAGGTCAGACGAGCGCGGGCGCGTTCGGGGTGGGACTGCCGCAGACTCGGCGCTCGCCTCCGGGCGCCCCAGGAGCCTGCCGGCCGCGGCCCGACGCAGCCACGCGGGACTGCAGGAGGCGGGGCCGCTCGGGAGGCCGCGGCGGGCTCCGCGCGGGGACTCCGGGCTGCACCCCTGCGCCTCCGCCCCGCGCCCGCCCGGCTGCGCGCCACGGCGCCTCGTGCGCGCGCGCTCAGCCCGCCTGACGTCCGGCCGCCGGGTACGGGCACCGGAATCCTGTGGCCCCGCGCGGTCCGGAGGGCAGACCCCGCTCCAGTGCCTCTCCCGGAGGTTCCCCTCCGTCCGTCTCCCCGAGGGCGGGCCTGGGTGGTGCGAGGGGGCTCCGGACCCAGCTTCCTGGCTCCCGGGACCCCTTTCCGCCGCGGGCCACCCCGACGCCCCTCCGACCGGGCCACGGCGCTGACCGACGGCACCGAGCGACTCGGCCCTGCCGCCCCCTTTCCTCACAGCGCCCCCTCCTCCTGGGCCGCCGGGCACCCAGAAGGACCGGGACCGAGGCCGTGGGCGCCTGTTCCATGCACGGCGCACCAGAGCGCATTTCCTCGTCGCGTCGGAGAGATGGACACCGGCCCGGGAGCAGCTCCCCTCCCCTCTCTGCCCCAGCCAGCTCGCCTGCCCATGCAGCCAGCCACACACACAAAGCGTTCTCGTGGGTGGATGCATGGAAGTTTGGAAGGGTTTGGACGCTGCTGCCGGTGGGCGCTGCGCCGCTGTGGACGCGGGAGAGGGCTGCTGGATTTCATGGAGAGTAGCACCGATGGGTCTCTGAGAATTTCTTGAGCCTGAGCAGGGAATCTTTGCCAATTGCCAGCATGAATTCCTCCCTTCCTAATACGCAAGACACCGTTGATCTAAGAGTGGGTTCTGTCTCTTCAGTCTTGTGTTGTCGAGGCTGGTGATTGTTTGGGGTGATAGAAGGGACACTTTTTGTGGGGCCCACCTTTTCAGAAGACTGGCAGCTTTCACTTTCTCTTTCTCTTACCTCTTTCCATTGGGATTCCGTCCCTGGGAACTCAAGCCCTGTTGTGAGAAGGCCAGGGCACATGGAGAGGGTATGTGTTCTTTTTCTGGCAAACTGCTCGCTGAACTCAGCCAGCTGTAGCATCACCTCCAGGTGGGTAAGTGAGCTGTCTAGTACATCCAACTTTGCCCAGCTCTCAGGGGATGTCTGCCCTGCCATCTGACCATCGCTGCAGGAGAAATGCTAAGCAACAACCACCCAAGTGAGCCCAGGCGACTCATAGACATATGAGAGATTCTTGTTCTTACGTCACTAAGTTCGGGGTACGTCTGTTACATAGCAATAGAAAACCACATCGATTCTATAATAACCTCGGAAAAGTAAAATGTAATTTTAGAATAGGTTGCATGTTTTCTGAGGCAGCAACTATGTTTGCCATTGTTGGTTTCTTGGGTTAAGCAAGAAATCATAGTCACATGACTGACATATTCATTCCATCAAGAATATTTATTGAGCATTTGCTATGTGTCAGACCTGTGCATGTAGCCAAGGATTCCGCTGTGACACATCAGTGTTTCTGATGTCCCAGAGGGCACAGACCCTCAACAAGGAAGCCACAAGTTAAGACATTGAGGTGGAGAAAGGAGCTGCTCATTCACTGCTTGTGAGACCCTACTCTATGCCCAGCAGTAACCTAGGCTTTAGGCACAGCAGTGAATAAGACACCTAAAAATCTCTGCTTCTCTTGTGGCACCGACACTGTGGAAGAGAAGCAAACAACAAGCATGACACAGCATTTGGGGGCGAAAGGGGCTCAGGAACATCAGGAGGTGCTCAAGTGGGCTGAGGGGGAAGTGGTGTGGAAAAGGGTGAGCGAGGAACGGCTCAGAGCATCCAGGGCCTTGTGGCCATGTGGGGACGTTTTCTCCGGGCGAGGTGGGGGCTGGGGCAGGTGCTGAGCACCCAGGGACGCCAGGAAAGGCACGGAGTAGGTAGTGGCTGAGGAGCCCTGGGCTGCAGAAGGCTTTCCCTGTGGATCTCATAGGCAGGGAAGGATATCAGGAGGTGACGTTTGGTCGGAGTCCTTGTACTGGCTATGTTTCTAGCGTCTGTAAACCTGATGCTTTGGCATCGGTCCTGTATGCAGATACCAGACAGTCTGTATTCTGGACAACCTGATGATATTCCCGAGTCAGGCTGCCTTGGCCTCCTGCCTCCATCGTCAACCATCTCTTTGGAGAGGAATTATTTTCAAATACAAACCGATCAGTCCAGTGCCCACTCCCAACCACCTTCTTTATTGGGCTTTTTCACCCTGGGTCACTAGTTCCAAGCCCTACTCACCCCAACCAGGTGTCAGAAAACTTAGGAACAGCTGTCACACCCCAGAGCCAACTCAAACTATTCAAACTAGCCAGTCCTACACTTGCTCGCCTCACGTTTCCAGTTCCTTCCCACAAAAAAAAACACAATGAAGTCTCCGACCCACGCTCCTCCTGCTCTCCTCTGCCTCCTGACCCACCACAGGGCATCTCCATGTGGCCACCCATGATGTGGGGTGTCCCTCCCTTCGGAAACTGTCATTAGCAAACTACCCTTCCAATGGCCTTAACACCTCTAAGTTTTCTATTACCACACTGTCTATTAAAAGAGTCCTGAATGGCAATGTACATTTTGAAGAGTGAACAGATGAAGAAAAAATAAACTGTGCATCTTTTTCCATGTTCTCAACAAGTGTAATATTCTCATGTATACTGAATTCCTTTTGCCCATAAAATTGCTGGCTCCATAAGGGTGGAAGGCAGAAAAGAAATAATATGGACCAGGCCAGACACCTGGGAAGTCCTAAACATCTGTCTCCCCAAACTGACCACGTCTTAATTTCTGCTTTTGTATTGCAGCTGAAATGTGGCTGGCTTTTTGAATTAAGCTTTTAAACTTGCCAGTTTAGCAGGAAGCTTGTCAGCTCCAATGGCATACTTCTGGCAGTTACCAAGTTCCATCATGTGTTCAATTGCCTGTTGCCTGAGTCATTTAGTTAGAATCTGCAGATATTAGGGCCAGAGTCAGCACACATATTTCAAAACAAGCTCCATCTGGGAGAAATGGAGGAGGATGTGTTGGATGAGTGTGGGAGGAGAAACAAGGATGCCCTGGAGATGTTAGTTCACAGCTCCTTTAGTTGGGAGCACTGCTCGTCATGCATTAGGTTTCTAGAGAAGCACCTGAAAAGAAGAGTGGGCTGGAGCTGAGCTGGCTGTCACCACATGGAAAGGAGGACTACGAATTTCAGACAGCTGTGGTCTTTGGCAAAAGGACACAAAGGAGCTGCAGAGGAAAGTCTCCCCTCCAAGACTGCCTTCTCAGCTAGGGTGAGGCTCGGCTGCTGAAACAAAGATCCCCACACGAGAGCAGCAAGTTGAAGTCTGCTTCTCTCTGGCGTTTCTGTCTGGTAGCAGCCAGCCCAGGAGTCAGGCAGGGCTGTTCCAGGAAGCTTCTCTGCTTTGAGGCTCTTTCACTGCAGGGGAGCTGCCCTTGTCTGCCCCACTCTGGACCTCCAGCCTCAGAGTGCCATCCTGGCAGCAGGGAATGAGGGGGAGAAGGAAAAAAGGCCGTCCTCTCGCTCTGAGGAGATATCCCAGAAGTTTCACTTTTTTTCTCACCTTGGAGGGAGAGCTTAGTCATACCCACAGCCTCATTGCAGGGGAGGCTGGGAGATTCGGTAGTCTCACATGGCCATGTGCCCAGTTAAAAGTCTGCTGTTGGCTTGTTGTAAGAGGTAAGTGGACAGTGCTCTTGGGAGCCAACTGGACATTTTTGCTGCACTCCTTTTAACGTTCCCCATGCCCCCCAACCACTTCCTACTCTGAGTCCATAGTTTATGAGAGTTTGTCCGTCAGACAAATTGCACTAAGTAATTCATCATTCAGGGACGAGCTGAAAATTATGACCCAGTGGGTGCTTTTTTATTAGATTTGCCGGCAAATCGCTGATGGAAATATATGAGTGGCCCTCAGGCTTTCTGGCAGGTGAAGGTGGCAGGTCAAGGAATGAGAGAACAATAGCACCGTTGCCAATGAAAACGGATAGAGGGGGCAAGGGGGAGACTTCAAGCTATGCAGGAGAGTCAACACAGGTACTGGGTCAATGGCCTTCACACCTGTATTTGACCCCGAAGGTAGTGTTATAGGGAAGGAAACATCCACGATTCAGTGAAATCCCACCTCAACCTTCAGAAATAATTCTCCTCTATTTCTCATCAGTTAGGAATTCCATGGATGCTGCATCTGGATTTGAAAGTAAAACGATATTAATTTTTGCCTATCTCATTAGCAAAAATTCGGAAAACATGCAGTAGTCAAGGTGGTAAGGATTGCTAAAAGAAAGTCTTTAGATAAAATAAATTTAACATAGTTTATTTCAGCAAAGAACAATTTACAAATTGAGCAGCCCTCAGAACCTCAGAAGCGGTTCAGAGAGCTCTAGCCTACAACATGAGCACAAAAAGGGCTGAGGAAAGCAGAAACAAGGAAGAGACAGTGGATCCATCATGTCAAAGTTACTTTCCTTGGGAGGGTTACAGCAGAGGGACTGTCTGATTATGCCAGCTAAAACTGGCCTGTTGAGGGAGTTGGCCAAGGTCTCGCTCCTGACGCCTTAGAGGTCAGATGAACAACTTATGTTCTGTTTGGTGCCATGTAACTTCAGCATGAGTGATTCCATTCTGCTTTGGTCTTTGGGGTTTAATGCAAGAGCTCAGCCCAAGCTAACGGTCTCCTGTAAATTGAACTTGACAGGATGTGGTGAGACAGGCTCTCTTGGACGCAGAGCTGGAACAAGTGTAGCTGGGATCATTTTTTTCTGGAGCATCATCTGGCAGTGAGAAACAGAAGCCATCAAATGTTTATAGCCTTTGACCTAGTAATTCTACTTCTGGGAATTTATCTGCAGAAAGTTATCAGAGATGCTGGCAAAGATGTCTGTAGAAAATGCTCATTGCCACGTTACTTACAATGGTCCCAAATTGGGAAAAACTTAAATGTCCCATTAATAGTAAAGCAGTAAAGCAGATCAGGATGTACTCGACAATAATGTCACATTGTTTTAAAAAGATGTTTTTGAAGGCATTTTGATGCCATGGGGAAAAGATGGCACGTTCAGAGAGGCTTATTATGCAGAACAGGTTCCACAGGGGTCTCTTGGCTTTTGCCCCCACATCTGTCTCTTCTCGTCTTCTCCCTCTCAGTAAAAGCACCACCCTCCTGCTGGTTCTTCAAGGCAACAACCTGGCATTTGCTCTTGACTCTGTCCTCCCTCCGGAACAGCCCTCCCTCAGCCAGACTTGTGGGCACTGCCTTCAGATGGAGCCTCTGGGCCGCCCTCCCTGCCAGCCTCCTCCCCTCCGTTTTGTCTCCCCTCCCGACTCCCTTTCCTACCAGCCCCCCGCCCTCCACATACTCCCTCCTCTCCCTTCCCCCTCCTCCTCCAGCCCTGTCAGTGTCCCTTCCACACTAGACTTTCTCTCTCAGGGACAGACCTGTGCTCCTCCTTCTCAAGGGCTCCTGGCTTCTACTGTCCTGCCCAGAGCTCACTGTGCACCCTCAGCCAGAGGCATCTCGTCTGACAGACGACAACTGTGCCCCTCCCTGCCAGGCCCTGCAATAGATCCCCTGCTTTTCAGAACAAAACCCAAATCTCTTCCTGTGGAACTGAACTTGGACTAGTGAGGTCACAGGGGCGCCCCTTGCCCAGCCGACGGAGGCCTGAAGCTCACAGAAGAGAATAAAAGTTCTCATTAGTAGAATGTCCAGTCATTGGAGCTGAGCTGTGGGGTGTTTGCGTTTGGAGACCCAGAGTAAAATACACCAGGGCATTTGTCCTGAACGCAGGGGGTCTGGGCCAACCCACACTCCCCCGCCTTGTTCCCCACTTCTGTCCTGTGTCCTCCTACTGCTCTGGCTTCCTTCTGCCCGAACGGCCTCCCTTCCACTTCCTGTAGTCGAGTGCATGCATGGGGCCCTGCCAGATCCGCCTCCTCGGAAGCTGACAGAGAGCTCCAGCCACGAGTGTGCAAGCGCAGTGCTGCTTGTGTCCTTCATTTTCTCCTGTGAGCAGGTGACTGTATTCTGTAGACGTTAGATCCCTGTCTCCTCCTCCCTCTTGAGAGCAATGTCTGGTCCATCTCAGGGAGCCCAGCAGAGCTTGGCCAGTGGCTGGCCCGTGGACTTCTCTGAGAGGAAGCAGCAAGTGCACAGGCATGGAAGCGTGATGGGTGGGGGTGGCGAAAAGGCCTTTTGGAGGGTCCCAAAAGTTGACGAGCACTGGGACTCAGATGAAGGGTGAGAGCCAGGCATGGATTTTAAGGTCAGCAGCTGACTACACATTAGGCTGTGAAGTGTCAGGAAAATCAACACCGGGGAACAAGGGGGGGAAGACAAGACTGCCAGCCTGTCCCCAGCCCTCTTCTTGCTTCCCTGGCCCTGCCCTTTCCGGGTAAGGGAGAATCTTATCTGGCTGGTCTGACTCCAAACCCATGCCTGGCCATGAGTCCTCTTAGGCTGGTTCACTGCATACTGAAGGCTGTGTACACAGTATGGTTGGGCCACATACCAGGTAGCCGGGGGCCTTTCAGGACATTTCTTAGGCTACTTAGTGACCCACACAGACGCTCCCTCATGAGTTTCCGAAGCCACAGATTTGCTGTTTGAAGTGAAAATATTGGTCCCTGGGAAGCTGGAACTTGCCTCATGAAAGCTGCCTTCTCCACTCCTCCCTCCATCCCTCCGGGCTGCTATAAATCCTGCCCCTTGGGCCCTTGGGCTGGCCCATGCCTTGGCCAGGCCTCTCAAAGGGAATGTTCCATGCCACTACAGGAGGACGAGGAAACATCACAGTGAAAGGCCCAGCTCCTTCCGGAGCAAGTCTTGAGCGTCAACAGCACAGCTCAGGGACCCTCTGAGCTTCTTGGGCAACAGCACCCATGCCAGTGCCCTGACGGACACAGTCTTGTTGACAGGACTTCAGTATCCTAGTGTGGACCTCTTGCCCATAATTAGCACAGGACCCCAGAACCTGAAGTCCCCGCTGACCCTTTTTAGATGTCAGGAAGGTTTGTGTGGATAGGCGATAACATACATTTTCTGCATTTGTGCTCTGCAGAGAGCTCAGAGCCTTATCTCTTTAAAAATATCTCTTAGGTACCACCTTCCATAATTTGCCGCTCTTGGAGGGGATGGCAATAATCCTCTTCGCGTCATTTTTCTCTCTTCAATTTTTCTGATTTACCACAGGTACTACACTGCTGCATGTTTCTCCAACTGGGGGGTGCACAGGCACAGTTCTGTGCGGGGGGGATGCCAAATGGCAGGATATCCATGGTACATCTTCCTGGAGCATCAGTTTTTTGGAAGATTTGACAAAAACAAAGGAAGATCATTTGCAATCCTCTCCCCACATGGAAGAAAAGACTGGGAGGGAAGCAGTCAGGTCTCCGAAGCGTTTCCAGGTGGGAGCCGAGAGGCTGATCTGCAGCTAGGATCAGCCAGGCCTCCCTGCTTGCCTCCCAGTCAGCTCCTACCATCCTTTAGAACTTGAGCTCACCAGTTACTTTTCTTTGCTTTTAAAGATGGAGGTCCTTTTATGTTGCCCAGGATGGTCTCAAACTCCTGGGCTCAAGCAATCATCCTACCTCTGCCTCCTGAGTAGCTGGGACTACAGGCATGCGCCATCATACCTGACTCTTACAGTTCCTTTGGGCACATGATTTTTGAAGGACAAGGAGGTGTCAGATACCCTCATAAATTGAACCCTGTGGAGGAAATGAAAACCCTGCGGTTTGCACACCTCCATCCTTCTCTGCTGAAGCCCTTGGCCAGATAAATACATGCGCAAGTATAAAAACCAGTGTTATTATAACTTTTATAATGTCAGAATCAAAATGGAGTCACTTGTGTTAAAACCTTGACAAATGGAGATTGGGAAATCCATGAAGGGAGAGGTCTCATGCCTGATAACAAGAACTACCACAAAATAGTCTGCAAAAACCATAGCTTTTCACAAAGATCACCACAACCTGGCACAAGAAATATGTCTGCAGGGTCATGTGTCCAGAGACTGCCTATCTAACTTTGAACTGGTGCTACCCATGTTGCTGATCCTTGTAGACAAGGATAATTATCTCAAGACAATGATGTAATCCTCCTCATTTTTCCTTCAGAAACCTCTGTCTTCCTTTACCTCCCTGAATATGCCCTCCATATTCCCATTGCAATGCTTACTCCCAAATAAATATATTTTCTTTTAAAAAACTTCTGTCTGCTATTGAGTTTGACACTTTGGTTTGTTATTCCACTTTTTGTTTTCTACATGCTTTAAGAGATTAGTGCATAAAAATTATGAGTTGTGGTTTCAGACACAATACATAAAGATGTAATTTTGTGACATCAGTAACTAAAAAGGGTAGGGTAGAGCTGTAAAACAGCAGTTTTTTTATATGCTACTGAAGATAAACTGGTATAAATTCAAATTTGAGAGTTATAACTTTAAGATCCTAAATGTAATGCCCCTGGGAGCCACAGAAAGTAGCTATGGTGTGGGTGCTGTTCCCCAAGAAGCTCAGAGGGCCCCTGACTGTGCTGTTGACTCTCAAGACTTGCTCCGGAAGGAGCTGGGCCTTTCCACTGTGATGCTCCCTCCTCCTCCTAGAATGGGCATGAAAGGAAATGAGAAGGAAATCATTTCCTACAAAAAATTAGCTAAACACAAAAGAAGATGGTATTGCGGGGAATTAGGGGAAAAACTAAGGTATATAGAAAACAAATAGCAAAATGACAGAAGTCAGTCTTATTATTAGCAACTACTTCAAATACAATTGGATTAAACACTTCAATCAAAAGACAGACATTGGCAAAATGAATAAAATCACAAGACCCAACTCTATGTTGTCTTCAAGAGAAGCACTTTAGATACAAAGCCATGAATAGGTTGAAAGTGAAGGAACAGAAAAAAGATATTCAATGCAAACAGTAACCAAAAGAGAGCAGGGGTGGCTATACTAATATCAGACCAAATAGGCTTCAAATCAAAGGCCACATGAGACAAAGGAGGACATTGCATATTAACAAAGGGTTCGATATAACAAGAAGATATAATGATTGCAAACATTTATGCACTTAATAACAGACCGTTAAAATATATGAAGCAGAACTGGTAGCCTACAGGGAGAAACAGTTCAACAACAAGAGTTGGAGAGTTCAATATCATACTTTTTTTTTTTTTTTTGAGACAGAATCTCACTCTGTTGCCCAGGCTGGAGTGCAGTGGCACAGTCCTGGCTCACTGCAGCCTCGACTTCCTGGACTCAAGGGAGCCTTCCACCTCAGTTTCCCCAGTAGCTGGCACTACAGGCCATGCGCTACCATACTGGGCTAATTTTTGTATTTTCTGTAGAGAAGAGTTCTCACTATGTTGTGCAGGCTCCCTACTCTTAATAATGGATAGAATGATCAGAAAGAGGATAAGAAAACAAAGAACTTGAACAACACAATAAACCAACTAAATCTAGCAGGCAGGACTCTACTCTGCAACAGCAGCATATGCTTTTTTCTCAAGTGCACACGGGACATTCCCCAAGACAGATGATATGTCAGACCACAATTTAAGTCTCAATAAATTTGGAAAGATGTGCCGAGTGTCTTCTCTGACTACAGTGAGATAAGGTTAGAAATCAATAGCAGAAGTAAAACTGGCAAATTCACAAATTTTGGAAATTAAACAACACAATCTGCTACGGTCTGAACATCCCCCCAAATTAATATGTTGAACCTTAATTGCCAATGTATTAAGAGGTGTGGTCTTTAGGAGGTGATTAAGTCATGAGGGCAGAGCCTTCTCCGATGGAATTAGAGCCCTAACAAAAGGACTTGAAGGAGTGGGTTCATTCCATTTTATCCTTTCCAATATGTGAGGACCCAGAGTTCCTCCCCTCTGGAAGATATAGCAACAATGTGGCATGTTAGAAGCAGAGAATGGGCCTTCACCACACTGTGAAATGAGCTGGTGCCTTGATCTTGGACTTCCCAGCCTCTAGAACTGTGAGAAATAGATTCTGATGTTTATAAATTATTCAACTCTCAGGTCTTTTGTTAAAGCAACATGAATGGACTAAGACACACTCTTAAAAAAACAGTGAGTCCAAGAAGAAACCACTAAGGAAATCAGAAAATGCAGTCATCATCCGGTATCCACGGGGAATTGGTTCCAAGACCCACCACTTTTGCCAAAATCCACACATACTCAACTCCCACAGTTGGCCCTGTGGAATCTGAGTATACAAAAAGTCAGACTGCTGTATCCTCGGGTCTTCCATGCTGTGAACACTGTATTTTCACTTTGCCTCTGGTTGCAGTTACAGCACCCATGGGTTGGGAGGGCCAACTGTGCTTGTTGAAAAAATATCCCCATATCAACGGAGAGTTCAAACCTGTGCTGTTCAAGGGTCATCTGCACTCAGAGATGAATGAAAATGAAAACACAACATACTGAAATTTGGAACCTACAATGCTTTCATTAAAAACAAAGATCTCAAATCAACAACCTAAATTTACAACTTAAGAAAGTAGAAAAGAACAAATTAAGCCCAAACTGACAGAAAGAAGGAAATAATAAAGATTAGAACAGAAATAAGTAAAAATGGAAAAAAACTTGTGGGGACAAAAAAAAGGAAAAATTGTAGAAAAAATCAAGGAAACCAAAAGTTGATTCTTTAAAGACATAGATGGGCAAACTTTAGTTAGATTGACTAAGGAAAAAGAGAGAAGACTCAAATTACTAAAATTAGAAAAGAAAGTGGGGCATTACTTCCAATCATACAGAAATAAAAAGAATCATAAGAGTTCTATGAGCAATTGTACACCAACAAATTGGATAATTTAGATGAAATGGACAAATTCCTAGGAATACAAACTCTACTAAGACTGAATCAGAAAGAAGCAAAATCTGAATAGACCCATAGCTAGTAAGGAGATTGAACCAGTATTCAAAAACCTCCTCACCAAAAAAAAAAAAAGAGAGAGAGAGAGAGAGAAATACCTTGTACTTAATGGCTTAATTGGTGAATTCTATCAAATATTTAGAGAAGAACTCGTACCAATCCCAAGTCCTTCCAAAAAATTGACTAGGAGGGAACACTCCTCAACTCAGTCTGTGAAGCTACCATTGTCTTGACGCCAAAGCCAGACAGAGACTGGAAAGAAGAAACGGAAAGCCGTAGACCAATATCCCACATGAACATTGATGTAAAAAGACTCAACACATCCTTGGCCAACGGGGCGAAGTTCACCACAGAAAAGGAAAGCCAAACGGAGACTTCGAACTTGTGCCCTGGTCAAGAGAGCGAATGACACATGGTGCTGCATCCAGGGAATGGCAGCTAACAGTGCCACCCTCACAGGTCCACAGAATGCAGGAGTAGTGTCCTTGTCCTATTTCTGTTTACATCAGCAGTCTGGTCCCTCAGGATCTGCCTGGTCCTTGTGGATGACTCTAGTCCAGAGGTCCACAATGACAAATTCTAGGCCCAATTTGTCCAGCAGCCTATTTTTGCACATGCTTTTACCTTTTATAAATGTTTGAGAAGAATAAAAAGAGGAAGAATATTTTGTAATGTGAAAATTGTGTGAAAACCAAATGTCAACATTTATGAACAAAGTTCTTTGGGAACACAGTCACACTCATTCTATAACGTATGTGCATGTTACCAGACGGGGCACTCATTATGATATTCTCAAATCATGGAAAAGTAATAATCAGGAAAATTAGAAAATTTAAGCAGGTGTTTACCACTGGGTTAAAGAAAAAAAGAAAAGTAAAAAAAAAAATTAAGCATGAATATCTCAACATAGTGGAATGACTTCATAAAAATAAAAATTAGAAATGAAGCTTGCAACTGAAGTTTCCAGGTGGTTCACTTGTTCACCAAGTGAGGAAATTCACCACTTAGCAATGGTGAATACACAAATCATGTTTGGTCGCAGCAGCCAAATAAATGTATTCAGAGAAAATAAGCTTTTTTGTTTTTTAGATACAGGGTCCAGACTGCTCTGTTGTCCAGGCTGGAGGGCAGTGGTATGATCCTCCTGCCTCAGCCTCCTGAGTAGCTGGGACTGCAGGCACGTGCCACCACCCCCAGTCTAAAATAAGCTTTTTGAAGATTATTAGCCCTTTTACTCCTTGAGATGGGACATTGGAGCAACCTCAATAGTCAATCAAAACAAAACAAAACAAAGCAAGAAGCCGTATTGTCCAGCAGAGGGCAGCATTACCCTACAGAGCCAAACAGTCGCCTGCAAACGCGGTCATAGCCAAGACTTTTATTTATTTTATTTTCATCTTAGACATGGGTAGGACATTGCCAAGCTTTATCTGCCAACATTTGCAGTGCCAGGCTGTTGTGGCACTTTCCCCTATTAGTCTGCTGAGTCTTCATTAAAGCACTTCAAGATAGGTGCTCTTGTTAATCCCCGTCTTGCAAATGAGAAAACCGAAGCTCAGAATGGTTAAGTGACGTCTGCAGCCGAGCTGGGTGGCTCAGCCTGTCATCCCGCGCCTTGGGAGGCCGAGGTGAGTGGACGGCCTGAGCCCGCGGGTTCAAGACCCACCTGGGCAACTTGGCCAGACCTCATCTCTACAATAAATCAAAAATCAGCCGGGTGTGGTAGCACGCGCCTGTAGTTCCAGCTCCTTGGAAGGCTGAGGCGGAAGGATCACCGGAGCCCGGCAGGTCGAGGCTGCGGGGGCCGGGAGTGGCCACTGCACTCCAGTCCGGGCGACGGAGTGAGACTCCAACTCAAAAAAAAAGGAAAAAAAAGTAACGTCTGTGTGGCCCATGTAGCGTTTAAGACCAAGCCTTTTGACTCCAGAACCTGCGTTTTCATTTAAGTAAATGCCTATGAGTACTTACTGTGTGCCAAGCATAGTCTACACACGTCACGTGTTTTAGCTTCTTTAATCCTTACAACAATCTCAAGACAGGTCCTATTGTTGCCCTCCCATTTTACTGGTGAGGAAACTAAGGTGCAAAGTGGTGGAGGTGATTCCACTAGTAAGTGAAACCGGGATTGGGCTCCCCCTGTCAGGCTTGAGTCCATGCACCCCCATCACAGCCCTACCCACCCCACCCTCTTCTGAGGAGGCATATCATGGTGGTAGGTCAGGGCTTCTCAAAGTAAGGGTCCGTGTCACCCAGGAAACTCCTAGAATTTCAAATTGCAAGGCTTCTACTCCGGGCCTCCCAAGTCAGGAACTCTGTGGGCAGAGCCCAGCAATCTGAGCTGGAAAAGTCATTCAGGTGATTCAGGTATCCCCACTGCAGGACACCTCACTGCAGTATCCCCAGCACACACAAGTAAATATGAGGCCACACCCGTGACTCTATCTCGGGACAAAGAGTGCTCATGAGCAGACGCATGGGCATGCACACATTTGATGGCTTGCCCGAGACAAACGTGTTTGTGTTGGGCCTCACTCTTGACTTGCTTTTACGTGGCCGTGTGTGAGTTCTCTGGACTGGGTCTTTGGCTCCCTATGTGCAAAACACTGCATCAGTAATCCCCTTTCCTTTTCCTGATTCATGCCTGTGTAGTACTTTACTTGCTATCTCTTCCTTTATCATCATACACAGAAACGAGGATTTTCCACCCAGTGCCAGAGCCTGGCCACCTATCTGAGGACCCTGGGACTTGCTCTGAGCCCCAGCACTTTCGAAAAAGGAGATGCTGACTAGATTTCCGCACATGGCTGAGGAAGGGCCTCAGCTGCTCACAACCTGCCAGGACTAGGTGAGGGTCGCGAGGCTCCCACCGCTCTGGTTCAGGCTGGGTCACACATGTCGGTGCAGGGAGGGGAAGCCAGCGCCTACCTCGGCTTCTGAATGACTCGGCTGTCTTGGAGAGGAGACAAGAAGGTGGAGCTGTATTCGAAGGCTGAGGAAACAGAAGAGGTGAGCCTGCCTTTTCCTCATTGTGCCAGGCAGAGCAACAGAATCAACAGGTTATATATACTTGAGATTTGCTGTGAGAATTGGCTCAGGGGATGACGGAGGCTGAGAAGTCTTGTGACCTGCCGTCTGCAAGTTGGAGAACCAGGAAAACCCATGGTGTGGTTCGCAGGTTTTTTCTTCTCTCTGTTGATTGCTGCCTTTGCTGTGCAGAAGCTTTTAGTTTAATATAGTCCCACATGTCTAGGTTTGTTTTTGTTGCCTGTGCTTTTGGAGTCTTTTCTTTTTTTTAGATTGGAAAATATAGTTTATTTAGAAAGTAGATTCAAGAGAGAGAGAAGGAGTAAAGATTCACTTCCCTAAGGTACGGGAGGAAGCCAAAACTTAAAGAAAAGCATGGCCAGGCCAGAGCTTAACGAAAACATGGCCGCTTTTGGAGTCTTAGTCTAAAATCTTTGCCTAGACCAATGTCCTGGAGTATTTTATCTTCTAGCACTTTTATATTTTATAGTTTAAGTCTAATCCATTTTGAGCTCATTTTTGTATAAGCTAAAAGATAGGGGTCTAGTTTCATTCTTCCGCATGTGGATATCTCAGCATTATTTATTGAAATGGGTGACTTTTCTTCAATGTATGTTCTTGGCACCTTTGTCAAAAATAACTTGGCTGTAAATACGTGAGTTTATTTCTGGGTTCTCTGTTCTGTTCCATTGGTCTCTGTGTTTGTTTTTATACTAATAGAATGCTGTTTTGGATACTATAGCTTTGCAGTATATTTTATTTATTTATTTATTTATTTTTGGAGTTGGAGTCTCACTCTGTCACCCAGACTGGAATGCAGTGGCTGCTCCCAGCCACCGCAGCCTCGATCTGCTGGACTCCGACGATCCTTCCGCCTCAGCTTTCCAAGTAGCTGGAACTACAGGCGCGTACTACCACACCCGGCTAATTTTTTTGATTTATTGTAGAGATGAGGTCTCGCCAAACTGCCCAGGCAGGCTCAGGCAATCCACTCACCTCAGCCTCCCAAAGCTCAGGTTTACAGGCTGAGCTACCGAGCCCGGCTTGCAGGATATTTTAAAATCAAGTAGTGTGATGCCTCCAGTTTTGTTCTTTTTGCTCAGAATTGCTTTGGTTATTCTGGCTCTTTTTTGGTTCCATACAAATCTTAGGATTGTTTTCTCTATTTCTGTGAAAAATGTAGTTTATATTTTGGTAGGGATTGCACTGAATATGCAGGCCGCTTTGGGTAGTACGGTCTTTTTTGTTTGTTTGTTTTTGTTTGGGATCAGGGTCTCACTCTGTCACCCAGACTGGTGCGAAATGGCACGATCACAGCTCACCACAGCCTAGACTTCCTGGGCTCAGGCAATGCTTCCACCTAAGCCTCCCGAGTAGCTGGGACAACAGTTGCGTGCCACCATGCCCAGCTTGTTGTTTTGTTTTTTTTTTTAATTGAGATGAGGTCTTGCTATCTTGCCCAGGCTAGTCTCGAACTCCTGGGCTTAAGCAAGCTTCCTGCCTCAGCCTCCCAGAGTGCTGGGAAGCAGGAACCACCATGCCTAACCATTACAGTCAACCTAACACTGTGAATTCTTTAAATACTTGAGCATGGCATGTCTTTTCATTTGTTTGTGTCTTTAGTTCTTTCACTAGTATTTTTGCAGTTTTCCTTGTACAAGTCTTTTACCTTCTTGATTAAACATAGTGATAGTTATTGTTTTTTGTAGCTGTTGTAAATAAGATTTCTTCTTGATTTCTTTTTCAACTAGCTCGTTTATGTATAGAAATGCTACTGATTTTCACATTTTATATCCTGCAACTTTACTCATGCTGTTTATCATATCCAAGAGATTTTGAGTGGAGTCTTCAGATTTTTCTAAATATAGGTAGCGTGATTTAGTTTGAGTCTTAAGGCCTGAAAACCAGGGAAGCTGGTGGTGTAACTCTAGGTGGTAGGCAAAGGGCCTGAGTTGAGTGGAGTGGGGTGGGGCACTCTGACAGAAGCCCCAGAGTCCAAAGGATCAAGAACCCGGAGCTCTGAAGTCCAAGAGCAGGAGAAGGTGGATGTTTTAGCCTCAGAAGGGAGAACAGGTCCACCGCTCCTCTGCCTTTTGGTCCTATCAAGGCCTTCAGTGGGTTGAATGGGTGATGCCCACCCATGTTGGTAAGCACTATCTCTTCTGGAGATATCCTCAAAGACACACCCAGAAATAATGTCTTACCAGGGATATGGGCATTCCTCAGCCCAGGGGAGCTGACACACACAGTTAACCATCATGCTACCCACCCACCTGTTCTCTTCTCATTTCACCTGCTTCCTTCCCTCATTTTCTTCTCACTGCTTTGGTGTCTCTCATTTGTTTTTTTACTTGTTTTCATTTTCTCTCTCTTCCCTTATCCTTTTCCTCTCCTTTCATTCTCTTACTATTTTCAGCACAACATGGAGGCTATTTGTACTGCATCAATCAGCGCAAATCCAATCAGCAGAGGAAACAAATTATTAACTCTAATAGGGGTTGGATAAATAAGGGATAAGCTGGTAAGAAGTAAGGAAAACTAGTGAATGTCGAAATAGCAGACATAAAGGGCTGAGGTAGGGGCCCCAGGAAGGGTCACCCTCTCTTCCCCCAGACCTTGCTGGGAGCAGGGCTGGGGCTCACTGACTGGCAGAGAAGTTTCTCTGGAGAGAGTTTCTTCTGGAGAAACTTTCTGAATATCCATCTGCTGTCACTCTTTAGAAATCTGTCCTCCAGGTGCCAGGAAGTGGCTTATGGGGAGGTTTCACATGGCAGCTTTCTGAGGTAAGCCCATGAGAGTGCCCGAGAACAGCGGGCTGCTTCCACGGCCTGGCCAGGCACAGAGGAGCAGGTGCCTGGGAGCTGGGGCAGGGCAAGCTCACAAGAGCCAGACGCAGATCCTCTCCTCATAGCTCGTCTGCCTGGTGCCGCCGTGTTGCGCCAGCTGGCCGAGGACAGTGGACTCGGCCCATCTCCACAGGGCGGGCACAAAAGGTGAGCTTGGAGCCAGGAACAAGACAATAACACAAATGCACAGACATGTCATTTACCTGAATCTGACAGAGAGCAGACATTGTCTATGAAGAGAATTTTCCACACAGCTAAGTATTTCCTCTCTATTCACGGAAGTGTTCTGTGCATGAATTGTCTGTTTCCAATGGTGACTTTTCTAAAGTGTGTCCTACATACTACTTCATCTTAGAATACCTAACTACAATTAATTCTTTTCTTGGACACACAAAATTCTTATTGCAAATACCCAGAACTGCTCACTGCTGAGAGGCAGAGACACTCTCAGAGCCACAGGCATGTGTGAGGTTTTCAGGTCTATGACCATGGTCTCAGGATGCTGTCGGGTTTTTTGTTTTGTTTTGTTTTGCTTAATTCTTGGGTTTGCTTGGTTCTCTTATCTACCAGTCTCTCAGCTACCACTAATTGCTACTCTTATCTCCTTTCTAACTGCAATTTCTCCTTTGCTTTGGTCTAGGAAATCAACCAATCTGTTGGTGATTTTGTCCAAGCTATTGACGAATTGGCTCCAGGTGAAGTTCTACATGGATTTTTCAATGAGTGAATATTCAACTAATCCAAAGTATCACAGTTTCATATGTAGGTTTTATTATTATTCAAGTATAGTGATGCCAGCAGATCAGGAGATGACTCTCACTGAAAACATTTTGTTACTCATGGTTCCCAGGAGGAGGGGGCACTCCACACCTCGAGGGGCAGGAAATGACAGGAGAAAGCACCAGGTTGGTCAGGAGGCAGAGGGAGAGGAGAAAATATCAGCAAGAGCCTTTACCGTGGTTTCTGGAGGGAATGGGCAAGGCAGGATGCCAGGTTAAGATGGGCTGCTCTGAGTTGTTTCCAAGATCTGGGGCCTCGGAATGTCCTCAATTATCTGGTGCCTGGCTGGGGCAGTTGGTACGGTGGACTAGTAGCACAGTGGAAGTACCCCCTAAGGGAGGTGGCTGGGGTGTGGGCAACGGGCACTGGTCTGCATCTGAAGGGTGTGGTTGCAGCACTTCATTTGCTCTTTCTGGAGTCACTCTGTCCTGGGAGAGAGTGGTCCCTCCAGGGAGCAAGACCCCAGGATGTCCAAGCACCAAAAATACAAATAAAAGTCATGGTCAGTACAGTGTGTAGGAGCCTTCCTTACCCCAATATCCTGTGGGATTCTTTTTAAAATAATTTTTATTTTATTATTTTAATTGACAAATAATTTGGCATATTCGTGGGGCATGTAGTGACGTTTTAATACGTGTCACGCGTAGTGATGAGATCAGAGTCACGGGTGTATCTGTCATCTCCAGCATTTACCATTTCTTTGTGGTGGGACATTTAATATCCTCTTTGTAGCTATTTGAAATGGTATGACATACTATCATTGACCGTAGTTATCCTATTGTGGTATGGAACACTGGAACGACTCTTACTTCCTTTAGCAAGTCTCTACTTACCCTGCCTCCCCAGATTCCCAGCCTCCAGTACGGGGAGCATTTTTGCTTTTCAGGACTTGGCAGTCCCCGTCTGGAAGCCAGCAGGGAACGCACACCTGGCCCTGCAATGTCCTCCTCTCACAGGACTCGGCCGCTCGGGTAGAGTTGGTGAGCAGACTCTACAACTGGAGTAAAGATCGTCTGAAGCAAAACTTTGTTGTGCCTCTTGAGAAACATCTTGTCTTTCCAGTAAAACACTTGCACGGCTCTCAGATGGAATGATGAGACTAGGAAACCTCTCCAGGAGCAAGATTTCCTGCCTAGTTTTGTGGGATGTCAACCCATGGCAGACCCTGCGTCGCAGATGTGCCTAGTTGCTTCTGATTCCGTGTTCCTCTCTGGTGCCTCATCTAACAAGGCAATTTAGCCACTTTTGTCTGTTTGTTGTTGTTATGATTATTTTAACTCTCAAGAGCTCTCTGACAGAAGGACGTCTTTGAGCTGGGTTTGTCAGAAGTAGCTTCCTTGTTGTCAGGGTGAAATAAACTTCTGACGTGAACTTGCAATCAATTCACTTGAGAAGTTGCTTGAAACCGGAATCGGTTCATTCAGCAATCAGATACGTGCTCCTTATTTTCCAGACACTGTTCCACATGCCAGGAGTCAGAGACTGACCCCATCCTGGGAACCTGCGGTCAAGTAACAGGAGACATAAGAGGGAACGAATCATCAAAAACATGTCATGGCTGTTTAAGGGATTGTGGAAGCCCAGAAGAAGGAGCAGTGCCTGCCCTCTGGGGTTGAGCAGGATCTCCAGGAGCTGACCAAGGCATGGGCAGCACTGGGAAGGGCCAGTGACAGGAGGTGGCAGGCCCAGGCGGGGAAGTGCAGAGGCGCACACTGAGTGGGGCGGAGCCAGCCAGGCCCGGAGGACGCTGGGACTTTCCTTTGGGTCTGCCTGCCCCTCTCGCTCCTTGCTCTCCTGGCCTCTGACTCCAGGCCCCTGAATCTGGCCTGTGCCTCCTTTCTTCCCTCCACGTGTGGCTTGACTCTGGGAAGTCGACCCACGTTTTCAACGGCCATATTTAATGTTGCCTTTTATCAGTACTGTTTTTAATAAAGCAAGAAAGTAATGCTGAATCACATGCAACTCCCCATGACTTTTTATTACATCATTTAAAAATAGTAACAATTAGCCAGGCTGGGTGACTCAGCCTGTAATCCCACGCCTTGGGAGGCTGAGGTGAGCGGATTGCCTGAGCCCGCGGGTTCGAGACCCGCCTGGGCAACTTGGCGAGACTTCATCTCTACAATAATCAAAAATTAGCCAGGTGTAGTAGCGCGCACCTATAGTTCCAGCTACTTGGAAGGCTGAGGCGGAAGGATCGCCGGAGCCCAGCAGGTCGAGGCTGCAGTGGCCTGGAGTGGCCACTGCACTCCAGTCTGGGCGACAGAGTGAGACTCCAACTAAAAAAGAAAAAATAGTAACAATTAAACTACAGTGGTTACACTGTCATAAAATCATTGTTCCTGGCCCAGGCTTCCAAAACCCTTGGAATTTCCTGAGTGATGGTCTTTTGCTATTCATAACGAGCCTCTTTCAATTGTATCTGAATTTGAGCTGATGAGATGACCCATGGGGAGCCCCTACATAGCTTCAGGATGGGCCCTGTTGCCAGAGGAACCAACCATGTGACTAGAGGGTAATCACCAATGGCCAATGATTTAGTCAGTCGTGTCTATGAAATAGCACTTTCATAAAACCCTAGACAACGAGATTGGACAGCTTCTAGGTTAGTGAACACATCCACGTGCCTAACTCCATAGGGGCAGAAGCTTCTGCCTAGGGACTCTTCCGACCTCACCTTATGTACCTCTTCATCTGGCTGTTCATTTGTATCCCATATGATGTCTTTTATCATAGTCCTGAGTTCTGTGAGCTGTCCTGGTCTGCTATTGAACACAAGGAAGGGGTCACAGGAACCCCCAGTCTGTAGCTATTTGATGAGGAGGATGAGTAGTCCAAAACTGTGATTGGTGTCTGAAGTGAGGGCAGTCTTGTAGGACTGAGCTCTTGACCTATGGGTCCAAACTCACTTTGGGTGGGCAGCATTAGGATTGAATTGCAGGACACCCAGCTAGTGTCAGAGAATTGGTCAGTGCAGGAAAACCTTTACACACGTTTGGTGTGAGAAGTGCTTTGTGGACAGAAACAGCTCATAGTAGTAATAGCACAGTGCTAAGATGTCATTGGTTGTGAGACACACCTTGACTTCAGAGGCACAAAGTTATGAAAATAGTTTTGTCTTAGAATCCATAAAATCCACCCTGCCTCAACAACTATGTTGTGGCTGTTCGCTTAGCCCTGCCTCCAACTGCAGCCTCTGGGTTGCTTCTTCCTTCCTTCCTTCCTTCTGAGTTGGAGTCTCACTCTATCACCCAGGCTGGAGTACAGAGACACAGTCACGACTCACTGCAGCATCAACCTCCTGGGCTCAGGTGATCTTTCCGCCTCAGCCTCCCAAGTAGCTGGGACTACAGGGACACCACCATGCCTGGCTAATTTTTTAAAATTTTTGTAGAGACAAGGTCTGCTATGCTGCTCAGGCTGATCTTGAACTCCTGGGCTCAAGCAGTCCTCCTGCCTTGGCCTCCCCAAGAGCTGGAATTGCAGGCTTAAGCCCCTATGCCTGCCCTGGGTTGCTTATATCTGAGCTAACTTTGACCTTCCTGCTTTCCTCCCAGGCCTACCCTGAAACCTTGAGCCCTCAGACGAGCTGCTTGCTTTAGCACAGGGCCACCTTTCTCTTCATCTGGCTTTCTGTCCTTGTCGTGCCCGGGAACCCCAGGAGCCTGGGCCAGCCTGGAAATAGGCACGCTGGGGAGAGATGGCAGCCAGGACACAAAGGCGCAGCATCCGTTTATGAGAAGCCTGAATGTGGTCTGAGACCTCTATTCCCTGATGTAGAAAGTGGGTGCCCCTGGGGGTAATAAGAAGGTCAATGACATGTGTATGTGGAACAAGGCAGCGGGGTTCAAGAGGCAACAGGTGTTTTCTCTAGGCTGCCTCAGCCCTTGTGAAAAAGCAGGTGTTGAGTCATACCCTGGGCTTGAACTTCTAAGAGCACAACGGCGGGAGCCCAGCCCCCAGCCCCTGGCTGTTTCCCCCAGCAGAGTCCTAGGTGTGACTCTTCCTGGTGGCTTTATGGCAGGAGAGGGACGGGCTGCTCCTTCCCTCCACATGTCGGAACTTCTCCGCTCCCTCCTGGCCTCAGGCCTGCTGGGGTGGTGCTGGGCCTGGGCCAGCACCTCAGCCCGGGAAGTCTTGGGGACTCGTGTTTCTTGCATCGAACACGTCTGCGCTTTTTAGACAAAATGTTTGACTTGGAAAATGAAGCTCTCACTTCCAAATTTGCTCCTTCTGAGAGCCGGCACAGCTAGTCCTGCGTGTCCGCTCTGCAGCTGCAGCTGAGGGACTGAAGCCTCTGTTGACTTTATTAAGCCACGTCTCTGGCTCAGGCCTTAGGAGCTTGTGAAAGGTGACTGGAGCGGAACTGAAAGGCCCTCTCGTGCTTGAGCACATTTCCACTTGGGTGTGCTCTTCCACTTCTTAGACTTACAGCTTGTCATGTCCATTCTACAGATACTGCCTCTGAACCTGATACTGATGGCATAACAGTTCAATATGGGGAAAAGCGCAGTTTCCTGAAAGTTAAAGGTATTTTAGCCACTTCATTGCGAAATGCATTTCTGCCCAGAATTCTCTCAAAGTCATGGTGGTACTTAAAGGGTGTGGCTTGCTCGTTGGTGTCCTTCAAACGGCAAATTGCGAGTGCTGAGATGTGTGAGTCAAGAAGGGCCACCAGCGCATACATGTGAGACCCTGGTGGCCAGTTGTGTCGAAAACTCCCAAGCTCATGCACAGGAGCCGGTCAGCTGGTTAAACACGGAGCCCCACTGTGGTGGGCCGAGCGCTGCTCTTGGCCTAGGGATATGCCAAGTGCCTGCTCCTGAGGTTCTGACGCAGAACAGTGAGGAGATGCATTCGTGGCAGGACTGACAAGGGCGATGAAGGGGATGGAACAGAAGAAAGCGGCAGAAAGTGAGTGGTGCTGATTTGGCGCTGAAGAGATGACCTGTAAGTTAAAACCCAAGTCAAGATGCTTCAGAAACTTGGCCCACCCCACATAGTCACGAATGTTCCTCCTTGTCCTCAGCAAAGCTGGATGAAGAGGAGGTGTCTACACCGGCTGGGCAGGGCCCTGAGCATTAAGAAATAAGAGGAACAAAAACATCGCCGGAGGACTCATCAAAGTGTAAACGGGTCTTCGGAGCAACGGTGAGGACTTCCCAGCGGAAATGGAACAGCTGGTCAAAGCTGAACTGTTTCTGTAGAGGAGTTCTTCACACTGTCCCGGAAGGCTCAGCCTGCCAGCTTGGAAGATGATGGGCTGAGCTGTACACAGGGAAGGAGGCGTTTATTTTACCTAAACATGCGTCTCTTTAATATACCTTAGGAAATTCATTTTGTAATTTCAGGAAAATTATAGAGGAAAACTAAAGAGTAAACATGAGCTCTCACTGTCCAAGATCTCTCCTTTAGGATGGGTCCAGTGTTAGGAAAAGCCAGAAACAACTGACTCAAAGAACGAGTCAGTTCTTAACAGGACAATTCTATGTTCTTCTGGAACTTCTTTCTGTAGTAACTTACCGGGATAAGATCCTCCTCCTTCCTTGTCCCCAGCACAAATGTCAATTTTTCCTTTTTTTTGACAAAGTCTCACTGTGTTGCTCAGGCTGGAATGCAGTGGCACAATCATAGCTCACTGCAGCCTTGACCTCCCAGGATCAAGGGATTCTCCCGCCTCAGCCTCCCAAGTAGCTGGGACTATGGGCATACACCACCACACCTGGCTTATTTATTTATTTATTGTAGAGACAAAGTCTCATTGTGTTGCCCAGGCCAGGCTGGTCTTGAATCCTGGGCTCAAGCAATCCTGTCTTGGCCTCCCAAAGTGCTGGGGTTACAGATGTGAACCACTGTGCCTGGCCAATTTTTGCTATTTTTAAATGTGGAAAATGTGAATTTAAAAATATGACAACCAAGACAGAAGGATTAACAAAAATATTTTCATTTTTAACATAGTGATTCCTAACCAGTGGACACCAGGAAAATAAGTGGTCATCAAATCCATATTTGCACCAGGTATAGACCTCATGTCTTTATATGCATTTATTGCCATTTTTCATAAGAATATGAATCTTGTGATTAAATATAAATCCATCTAATTATATAGCTGAATCCTGTCCTTGTACATTCTTTTGAATGAGTGTACACCAAGGGCAAAGCCATCACATGGGAATCAATCATGTAAATGCACACATGGGCACACAAGCATGCAAGTTAAAAGAGGTCCTGAAACTCAGATGAGTGGATGATGGTGCATACACACCTGCTAAATATTCTTCTAGAAAACAGCAAAAACTCTAGGGCCTACATTTTGATATAATTATGCTTTCACATTTTTGAAATAATTTTTATTAGCACAAAAACCTTCATAACTTAAACTTTAAGATCCAGGTTGGGTCAGATTGACCTTTCTCACCAAGTCAGAAGCTACTGATAAAAATATGAGACTGAGATTTGGTCCCTGAAGGACGAGAATGCTCCTCTCCACAGTTTATGATGTAGCCAGGGGAAGTGAGGAAACTAGTTTAAACCACCTGCTGCACTGTTTTCGTAAATCGCCTTTGCCATTACCTCAGAGAGTCTGAGTTTTAACCTGGTGGTATGACCCAAGCTTGCCTTCTCATAACATCCCAGGGTTTGTAGCGGTCTTGTCTTCAGGGGTTGCTACAAATGCTCACTGATTGGCACCGCTGGCACAAGAATCAGTCCTGGGGCACAGCCAGTGAATGGTGGGGTTCAGGCAAAGCATTCTTAAGCCTGTGAGTAGCTGCAGCCTGGCTTCCACCTGTAATCAGGACTGACTGCTGTGGCTTTTCCTCTGCCTTTTGTTTAGTGGTATAAATAGCCCGGAATGACTAGGGTAGTCTCAGCTCCCAGTTTTAGTTTAACTTGATTTAAAAAATTCCTACTGCAATGCACATGCCCCAAGTGCAAACGTTCCAAGTGTAGAGCACGATAAATTGGCACAAACACACGTCCTTGTCGCCATCTCCCAGACGAAGAGATGGAGCGTTATCGGTATCACAGAAGCCCCTTCCTCATCACTTTCCCTGTTCTCATGTTAGTCCTCTGACTATTGTCTACTTCTTTTACATTTTCTTAGCAATTTTTTTGTTTTTTATATTTTTATTTATTTTTAATTTTTTGAGTTGGAGTCTCACGCTGTCGCCCAGGCTGGAGGGCAATGGCACACTCACGGCCACTCCAGCGTCGACTTGCTGGGCTCTGGCAATCCTTCCGCCTCAGCCTTCCAAGTAGCTGGAACCACAGGCGCGTGCTACCACGCTCAGCTAATTTTTGATTTATTGTAGAGACGAGGCCTTGCCAAATTATCCAGGCTGATCTCACACCTGTGGGCTCAGGCAATCCATTCGCCACGGCCTCCCAAAGTGCTGGGATTACGGGCTAAGCCACTGAGTCCGGCCTTCTTAGGTATTTTTATATTTTCATAGGTTTTAGACTGACTTTGACATTTCCACACATGCACACAAAAACTATTGAGACTTTGATTGAGCGTGCATTAAATCTACAGATAAGTTCGGTCCAGAGTCACTCATTCAGTCCTCAGGCAAAGCACACACTTCCCCCATTTGTTTATGTTTTCTTTAATTCATCTTAATAATGTTTTATGCATTTTCATGTAGAGCTCTTACACGTTTTTATTTGATTTATTCTTAAGTATTTGAAGTTATTTTAAAGGCTATTACAACAGACTTTTTCTGAATGTTCACCTATAAAATGCTCATTGCTTCTATAAACAAAATTAAGGTTTGGTTTTGGTATAATAATTTTATATTCAGTGACCTTACAAAAGTTTATATTGTTGACAAAAAAGAAAGAAGCTGAGGCAAAATTTTTATATAGAGAGCTTGTTTAGGCTAAATTTGAAGACTGCAGCCCAGCACACACTTCCAGGTTGCCTCAGAGAGTGCTTCAGGGAACAAGGAAGAAGTTTCAGTTTTTAAAGAAAAAAGGGAAAATTGGGAGACGAGGTCGTTACAGAAGTTATTTGCCAGGAATCCTCATTGGTTTACAGAAACAGGGTGTATGGCATTTTATGGGTACTTGGCTTCAGCTAGTTGAGGGCCCAAAAAGCAGGTGGCTTCAAGAGGCAGTTATGCACCTCAAGGGCAAGTGATATATGACTGTTGTTATTTTGTTGTTGTTGTTTTTTGTTTCTGAGTCAGAGTCTCACTCTGTCACTCAGGCTGGAGTGCAGTGGACAGTCATGGCTTACTGTTGCCTCAACCTCCTGGACTTAGGCAATCCTCCCACCTCAGCCTCCTAAGTAGCTAGGACTACAGGCATGCACTGCCACAGCAGGCTAATTATTATTGTTGTTGTTGTTGTTGTTGTTATTACTTTGTAGAGACAAGGTCTTTCTATGTTGTCTAGGCTGGTCTGGAACTCCTGGCTCAAGCAATCCTTTCACTTTGGACTCTCAAAGTCCTGGGGTTGCAGGCATGAGACACTGGCCAAGAGGCTCACTTTCATCAGATAAAAAGTTTTGATTTTTCTTTCTCAATTCAGTATGTAGACTATTTTGTGTGTGTGTATACATATAGATATATGTATACACACACACAAACACATACATTTATATGTACGCATATACACATATAATTATTATTGTTAATCTTCTTACTAATTAATTAATTTTCTTGACATATTGAACTGGCTGGGATTTCCAGGACAATATTAAATAGAATGATAATAACTGGCTTCCTTGAATCCTTCCAATCTCAGGTCTTAGACCCCAGTACCTTAGAATGTGACTGTATTTGGAGACAGGGCCTTTAAAGAAGGTGATTGAGTTACAATGAGGCCATTGCGGTGGGCTCTAATTCAACTGGGCTGGCGTTCTTCTAAGAAGAGGATGTTTGGACACACAGACACCAGGGATGTTTGGACACAAAGAAAAGACTATGCGAAGACACAGCACGAAGGCAGCCGGCTGCAAGCCGGGAAGAGAGGCACTAACCCTGCCAACCCCTCAGTCCTGCACTTTTAGCCTTCAAAATTGTGACAAAATAAATTTCTGCTGTGTAAACCACCCCGTCTGTAGTATTTTGTTTGCCCTAACAAACTCCTACAGGTGTGAGTATCAGGAGATGGGGATCACTTAGGGCCATCTTAGAAAGCTGTCTATCAGAGTGTGGCTATTGCCGTGGGTCCCTGGCTGAAACTACATTGATAAAAGCTTAGTGTCTGAGAGAGCGTCACTGCCAGCGGGACTACCAACTTGAAATAAAGAGACTTAAAACCAACTCTCAGACCCCCATTACGCTCTGTGAATAGGCAATGGACTGAGATGTCCTACCATGTGTCTGAAGGAGAACGCTGTGCAGGTTCAGAGCGTCACCACCAAGGGGAGCACCTTAAAAACTTCCAGAGAGAAAAAAGCGTGCTACCTATAAAGGCCTAAGAAGAAGACAGAAATGAGACGTCTTATCGGCAACACTAGGTACCAGAACAAAGAGGATGTAATTTTTCGAAATGCCAACTGGAAGCAATGTGGACTTAGGCTTGTATAATTTCTCAAACATCTAAGGAAAGGGTCGTTCAAGTGCCAGAATGAAAACAAAAAGACATTTGCAAAGTCTTTTTTGACTCGAACTGTCAAAGACTCAGACAGCTTCTTTCCCGCAGATCTCTCCCCTGCCTCCCCCCAAATGAGTGCTAGATGACATACTCTAGCAAGAAAAGTGGGTCTGAAAGGAACAGGCAAGAAAAACACACAAAAGGGAATCCATAGACATAAAAATAAACACCTCATAACATACAGACAGAATACCAAACCCACCCATCATCATCACCGCTTGTATAAATATCAGGAAAATGTATCGATCATTCTGAAGGGAGTATAGATTGGACATCATTGAGTCTGACACTGGAATCCCAGATGCTATACACAGAGGATGAGTCAGAGCCATGGAGATGTGGGACAGGAGAGAGAAGTCGCCCTAAGGTGCTTTTCCTCCTCTCTGGGACAGAAGGCAGCTCCAGAAGCCCACATCGTACATCTTCTATTCAAGCTCAGTGCAAGAGGACGTGGCTGTCTCTTGATCTCCAGTTTCAGTAAGCGCATCATTGTGTTCTCTTGGCCTTGTTGGGCCAAAAACCCAGAAGGACGTGCCCGAGTCTCATTCCTACCCTTGGGGCCTAGGGTGGAGTCAGCTCCACTGGAAGTACTTGCTGGGTTAAGATTTTAGCTTGGTTCTGAGTCTGAGAAAGCTCCACAGGCAGCCATCCTGCTAACCATGGTCTAGAGGGAGGCATTCCCTGGCAGCTGCAGAGCCAGCCTCTCTTCTTTCCTCCTGACTGTTGTCTTCTGGTCACAAGGCCGACTTTTCACTTCTAGTATCCTGTTTATGTTCTGGAGAGGCAGAAGGAGAAAGGTGAAATGTAACTGAGCGGTGTTATTAAAGACTCATCAAATAGGTCGGGAAATAGGACCAGGCAGATACTGAAATTTTACATAATACAAATGGAACAAATTATCCAATCAATGATGTTGGAACAGTCTTTTTTTCCATTTGGGGAAAAAAATGCTGAAAGTAAATATACCAAAATGATGCAGAAAATATTTTTGAGTTCTTGATTTAAGGAATACCTACTTAAGGGGAAAAAAAAAATCCAAAATCTATAAAGGAAGAAATGGACAAATTTGACAATAGCATGATTTTAAAACTTTTCTATAATACTCTTACATTATAATCTAGCAATAGACAGGTGAAAATATTTGCAGCAATTATAATAAAGGGGTAATATTTAGAGTATATGAGACTTTCCTCAAAATAAATAAGAAAAAGTCAAGTAGCCTTATGGAAAAATGAACAAAGGATAAGAAATGTATAAAAGAAGAAATACATGTAGCCAAGAAACACATAAAAAGATGTCCAGCCTCGCAATCAGGAAAATACAAATTAAACAATGGTAGGCCACTTTTAATCTACTAAAAGGACAATATTTTTGAAGTTTGAGAAGATCAAACGTATTATGTTTAGGGCAATCATATAATGCTCTTGGCACAGCTGTTTTGGAGAACAACTCGGCACTATCCATGCATATCACTAAGATGCTTCTCACTATGATTTGGTGATGGCTCTCCTTGGTATCTGCCCTAGAGAAGCACTTGCACATGTGCCCAAGAGGCATATGAAGCTATGTTTATTGCAGCATTTATAGCAGCAAAAAAGGGAATAACATAGACGGCCACAGGTAGCAGAATGGTTAAACCGTCTCTGGCACCCACACTGTGAAGCAGTTGGGAGATTTACTGGCCTTGTGGCATGGTGGGCTCTGCGGGCTCACCTTCTTATATGGTGGTTGGCATCCCCCACAGCGCAAAAGCTTCAACTTAGGGCTTTGGCTGGACACCAGGGGATTCACCACGGCAGCACTGCATTGGCCAAAGGAAACCAGAGCCAGCTGAGAACCACTAGTGGGGCTGATCCCTGAGGGAGAGTCCCAAGGAACGTTTGGGAGGAACAGGGCCCCACAGAGGGGGAGACATCCCCAGAGGGCATCCTCTGAGATCAGCTACCACAACTTCATTGAGAACTTCAAGGAAGGCTTTAGGAAGAAAGTGACAATTGAGCTGATCTCTGAACAGTCAAGCAAGCCTCAGGGAGAGAGCGAGAGAAAAGAGTGCTCCGTGGACAGGTGCTTTGCTGGGATGGCCACAGCCACCCTCGGTGACGAGGGGAAGGCCTGGTCAGCGCTGAGGACAGAGGGCATGTGATTCGAGAGGGGTGGCGATGCCAGGTCAGTCTCCATGTCTCCCTCTCTGCTGAAAGCTCTGTGTGTGTGTGTGTGTGTGTGTGTGTGTGTGTGTGTGTGTGTGAGCTATGGGGATCCAGCAAAGACTTTTAAGTGGAAGATGGGGGGATGTTTGGAGAAGATGCTGGTTTCTGGTTGCCTGGGTGGCGTGGGGCAGAGGCGTAGGTGCTCAACCAGGAGGGTCAGCTTCTCAGAAGACAGCTGAAAGACAGGGGTAATATCTGGGTTTGGTGATGGCCATGGGCGTGGAAAAGCCTGAGGAACTACTGGGTAGGAAATCACATAATCCCAATGGGCAGTTGTGGTCCAGACATAACTGTTAACATTAGCCTCCTTCACTCTTGGAAGACAACTTGTTTGGGTGCTAGATTATGCCGTCATCCCCTATGAGGAAAACCAAGCTGGCTCCGGTAATAGAGGCATTATGGGGGTGAGGAAGAGGGATGTCCAGGGAGACCGCCAGCTTCTAACTTGCAGACCAGAAGGGAAGGGGATGCCACTTGCTGAGCTGATGTGAGCCTTGGACAAGGGACAGATGGGAGCCAAGGGATGGACCACTGCTAGGCAGCAGACACACAGGTCTGGCTTTTGGTGTGACAAAACAGTAGGATTTTGGTGTGAGTAGGGATTCTTGATGAATGCTTGGTAACTGAAATTAAGCATGAGAGACAAGGACTAAACTCTGATTTTTTTTCCTTTTCCTTGCTAAATTCCTAACTTATAATGTGATTTACTTTTCAACCTGGCTCTGGAAGATAAGGAAAATCAGTGTTTTATGATCCTGTAAAGCTGTCTTTTGGGGACTCTGGCGGTTGTGAAGACAATTATTACCGGCTCCGTCTGAACCCACTACCGCCCATAAAACTTCATGGACATGTCAAGAAACTCGGCTCCCTTGCCTCCCTCAAGTTGCCCATCTGCTTCACTGTCATCAAATTCCTTTGGTACCTTTATTCTGACTAACTGTCAGTCAGAAAATCTTTGAATCCACTCACAGCCTGTGGGCCCTGCTTCGAAATGTCCTGCCTTTCCGGACTCAACCAGTGTAAATCTCACATGTACTGATTTATGGTTTCTTATAACTCTATCCTCCTAAATTGTGCATAACCAAGCTAAAGTTCAACCACAGTGAGCACACACTCTCAGGACCTCCTGGGGATGGGTGCCACGGGCCTAAGGTCGCTCATATTGGGCCAGAATAAAACCTCTTAAAATATTTCACAGAGTGACACCTTTTTGTCAACAGAGGTGCTGTCTAGCAAAAATACTGCAAAGAGACATGACCACAGGGGAGGCGAGAAGAAACAAGGCTGGGACCTGATGAAACACCAGTCCATGGAAGGCTCACCTGCAGATTTTAAAAAGGAAATCCACTGAGAGGCTTGAGTTGAAGAGGGACAGGACATTGCTCTGAGAGTTCCCTGTGGAATTTGAGTTTTAGACGATAAATAAAATATTCAGAGATTCATAAAATGACTGTGTGAGTATATATCTTCAGGTTAAAAGCATGTATAAATTAAATATTTCTGTTAATCAAAATTAATCTTCTCATCAACTTACATTCTAATTCAAAAAACTACTTTGCTCTCCTTTTGTGAAACCCTTAATTAGCAGCATTTGACACTCAGGGTTTTTTCTCTACTGACTTCTTTCTCTTCAAGAGTTAATCTAGTGTAACCTGTAATTATCTCCAGGGCCATTATTAAAAGAATCTATAAATAGAAACATTTTAAAAGCCTAGAATCTTAATAATTTTATTTGATGATCATTTATAAGATCAGAGTTTTATATTTTGACATCTTACTATATGAAGATGAAATATAACAAGAGAAAACACAGTATAATTTTTTTTTTCAAGACAGGGTCTTGCTTTGTCACCCAGGATAGAGTACAGTGCTGTGATCACAGCTCACTGCAGCCTCAATTTCCTGGGCTGAAGTGATCCTCTTGCCTCAGCCTTCCAAGTAGCTGAGACTATAGGCGTGTGCTAGCGTGCTCAGCTAATTTTTAAATCTTTTGCAGAGATAGGGTTTTGCTATGCTGTCCAGACTAGTCTGGAGCTCCTGACCTCAAACAATCCTCCTGCCTTGGCCTCCCAAAGTGCTGGAATTATAAGTGTGAGCCACTGCGCCCAGTCCACACAATACAAATTGATAGTCAGACTTCTATCTTAGTCATTGACCCCCCAAAATCTCACTTGCTTATAGAATTGTGTTATATCTGAGTTTGAATTACAGTTCACCTACTTATTAGATTTAGAGGAATTTGTTAATCTCCCTTGGTATCAGTTTCTTCATTAATTAATTACAAATACCTAACTTATTGGGGTTCCTGTGATATTTACATGAGGCAATAGCTGTGTAGTGCTTGAGACTTTGTAGTTACTCAGTGTGTTTTAGTAATTAATATTGTTACAATACCAAGTTGATGAAAAATTTTGGAAATAGATAGTGGTGGTGATTGTGCAACATTATGAATGCAATTAATGCCCCCAAATGTACATTTAAGATGGTTAAATAAAATAAAATGACAATAGAGCAAAAAATGTATAATACAACAATTATATATCTACAATTTGAAACCTGTTATAGTTAGTGACATATTTCCGAATTTCATTTTCAGGAACCCTGTGGCACACTTTCTTCCTGTAGCACGACATGACTGATGTTAGCAGCACAAGCCATCCTGAGCATCTGACCCTTTTTAGCAGATGGGGCTACAGAAAAGGAGGTGGTCCTGGGCTTGTGCGAAGTGCACCTTCTGACGGCAATCACGTGTCGCTGCAACCATGACTGCATTCCCGAAGAAGGCATGGGGCCAGAGTCCATTCTAAAATCTTTTAAGCGCCTAACTTTTTGAGCCTTGATAATCACAATGAAAAGCAAATGGAAGTTTAAGGACTCATAAAAGACTACGGTGAGCTGACGAGTAAGAGAGAGAGTGCACAAACTGATTTTCTATCGTTTGAACCACTGTTTACGCACCTAGAAGTGGAAAAGCCTAAGGCAGGGGCAGGGGCCATCAGCACCCGCCATGCCGTGGGCGCCAAGTCCGCAGGCACGTGCCAAGGGCTCCCCGCCCAGCACGACTGCCCCCTCCTCACCTGCTCTCTATTTCTCATCCTTAGCCATTTCCTCTTACATACCAGTCACTTTCTAGCATACTATCCCTCCCTTCCCCATGCCCTTCCTTGTCGTTATAAACTGTCTTCCCCCCATAGAATGTAAGCTGCACTGGAGCAAGGAGTTTGTTTCTTGCTCCCGACGGATCCCAAGTGTCTAGGACAGTGCCTGCTCACAGTACTGTGCTCCATGAACACGAGCTGTGGGGTGTCAGGGTTTTCTGGTGTTGCCGCTGAAACAAAGCCTGACCTATGCACCGCACTCCTCCCTCACGCCTCCCACTGCCTTCTGAAGAAGGCCATGAACGTGGAGGTTTTCTCTGTAGCTGGGACAGATTTTCTCTAACCCTCGCACTGCCTCTTTCCTGTGTGAACGACATGTGAGCGGCCCCACTCGGGCTGAGAAACACAGACTGTAGCCACTGTAGCCACGGAGCCCAGCTGTGCCCCTCCCGCGGTGGCCTCAGTAGCACTGTGCTCTCCGGCTCACCCTCCCACCCCCTCCTCCCTGTCTGCCTGCTGTCCCTTGAGCAAGGGAGTGCAACCAGAAGCAGGAATCCTGCTTTCCTCCAGATCTTCCCACGGACGCGTGCCTGGCCGCGGCCTATGATTGGCTCCTTTGAACCTGGACATAGTTGTCAAGTGCTGTGTGCGCTGATCCCCAGAGTTACTCACACATCACTTGGAGAGCCCAAGATGGACATTCCCTTCAGATAACTGTCCAAAATGGTCATTTGCTTTGCTTCCCCATCAAGCATAACAAGCAGGGCACCAACACGGGTAGAATTCTCTCGGCCCTCATGTGGGCCCACACTTCAGCCTGATTTGTGAGACTAAGTGAGTGTGTCCAAAGACCTCAGCCTCCCTGTGGGTTTCAAACAGAAAGAGAAACCGCTATGAAGCCACGTATAGGTGTGTGAGACGAACCGGCAGCAGCAAAGGTGGCCTTCTGAAGAGGCTCCAGAGAGAGAGAGGGGCGAGCGGCTTTGGAGGGACCTGGGGAAGAGGCACCATCGGCTTCTCTGCACTTTCCCTGTCATTTCAGAAGGGCTTGCCCTTGGGAGCTTCTCCTCTCACCATCCTCTCGCTTTTGTAGGGCAGTTCCCTTTCACCCAATGCGAGAAGCCAAGGAGCCCTAGACTCCCTCAGACCAGGTCTTGCAGAAACCGGAGAGGCAAGTAGCAGATGCTACATGAACCAGGGAAGCCAGACGATGTGGTGGATGGATCTGAAGGCCACGCCAAGCTCTGGACCCATGTCTTACAATCTGTGAACCTACGCTGACACATCACCACCCAAATCTGTGGTTTATATCAGGGTTCACTGATGTTGGACATTCTGAGGGTTTTGACAACCCAGGGCATGTGGCCACCACGACGGCCCAGCAGATGCTTAATAAGTCAGCATAAGGACTGTGGTTGGGACGATGACGTTTCCATGATATAGGCAGTTGTATTTAATCTGAATCTGCCTGCCGGTCCCTATGAAGATGTCCCTTAGTGTAGCACTGCTCTCTTTTGTTATAGATGAATTTGCAACCATTAACATGCGCCATGGCATGTTGGGTCAAGCTCCTGAAACTGAAAATGTTAATTAAGATTTCAGCAAGGACCTTTTTCTTTCCACCCTTTCCAATGTTCATAAAACCAGATTTTAAAAAATTGTAATTGGACCACATAGAACCAGTG
Organism: Tarsius wallacei; assembly: GCA_963574415.1. Classification (NCBI taxonomy): domain Eukaryota; kingdom Metazoa; phylum Chordata; class Mammalia; order Primates; family Tarsiidae; genus Tarsius; species Tarsius wallacei. The sequence goes on from CAUYQG010096632.1 coordinate 45,384, forward strand.
ACTCGTGCTGTTTAAAGGTGTCCTTCATCCAAAAAATATACTTAAGATATTATTTATCTATTTAAAGTCAAGTTCTCACTCTGTCAGGCTGGAGAGCATTGGCATGATCGTGGCTCACTGCAGCCTCGACCTCCTGGACCCAAGCGATCTTCCTGCCTCCGCCTCCCAAGCAGCTGGGATAACAGATGCGTGACACCACATCTGGCTCATTTTTATTTTTTGTAGATACGAGGTCTCACCATGTTGCCCACGCTGGTTTCAAACTCCTGAGTTCAAGTTATCCCCCACTTTGGCCTCCCAGACTGCTGGGATTACAGGCTTCAGTCATTATACCAGCCATCAAGACGTTTATTAAGCATCAAAGAGCTACATCTGTGCACTGCTTGGTGTAATCTTTTTTGGTCAGACCGATTTTTCATTTCAAAGATTTTTTTAAAAGAATATATCACATAGTGTTTAAATGATGAGGTATACAGTACTAGTACTATGTTTTGTGCTTTCATCTGACAATTTAAAAGAGCCTTCAAATCTGGGAGGAAGTGACTTAATCAGTTACTTGTAAAAGTGATTGTGAAAGGAAGCTAAGTTAGCTGTGCGGACTAAGGCTATAATTTTCTTTTTAATAGACTTTCTACTTTAGAGCCTTTTTTGGTTCCCAGCTAAACTGAGCAGAAAGTACAGAGAGTTCCCATACACCCTGTCTCCAGGACCCCCTGCTATCAACACGTCCACCCATGTGGTGCATGTCTTACAATCTGTGAACCTACGCTGACACATCACCACCCAAATCTGTGGTTTATATCAGGGTTCACTGATGTTGGACATTCTGAGGGTTTTGACAGCCCAGGGCATGTGGCCACCACGACGGCATCACAAGGAGTAATTTCATTACCCCAAGCATCATCTGTGCTCCACCTATTCATCCCTCCCTCCCCCAGCCCCTGGCACCCACTGATTTTTTTTTTATCATTTCCATCGTCTGTCTTTTTTACAATATCACATTGTGGGAATCATACGATGTGTAGCCTTTCTCACTTAGTAACACACAGTGAAGGTTCCTCCATGTCTTTTTGTGGCTTGATAGCTCATTTCTTCTTGGTGCTGAGTAACATTCCATTACAGGATATGTCACAGTCTACTTACCCATTCACCCGCTGAAGGACATCTTGGTTGTTTCCAAGTTTGGGAAATTACGAATAAAGCTGCTGTAAACATCCATGTGCAGATTTTGTGCAGCCCTGCATTTTGCAGGCTATAATTTTTCACCCTTAATCCTCAATATCTAAGAACAGTGACTGGTAAAATTTGACCCAAGCAGTACAGCTATAAATCTAGTTTCTGCTACGCCTCCTCACCAAGGCAACCATTCCAAATGTTAGGAAAGTCAGTAGGACGGTTGAAAGAATTATGGTGGAAGTATTTAATCATATCATCCAAAGTTTATTGTACCAGGGAATGATTAGACTAAGAGTATCCAGTAAGTACAGACTAAATGCATCACGCATTTTCCTTTAATTACATGAGAACTTCAAACACACAGGAGTTCTTTCTTTTTCTTTTTTTCTTTTTAAAGACAGAGTCTCACTCTGTTCCCCTGGCTGGAGCACAGTGGCACAATCATAGCTCACTGCAGCCTCGAACTCCTGGGCTCAAGCGATCGCTCCATCTGTCTCCCGGTGTGGTGGGGCTACAGGCACCCACCATCACACCTGCCAGTGGTTGTTTTTAACCATAAATAGTTTAAGCTATAATCATGAGAGAAGCAGTGAGTACATGGCTTGCACAAGCACTTTTATAAAGGACAACCGGACCACAGGGTGGTGCCCAAGATACTTCAAATTCAGATCCTGGTGACACGTGAGCACTGAAAAACCTGAGGAGGTGAGTAGAGTCAAAGGAGAGGAAAGCCACTGTGTGATTCAGAGAAATGTATCCTTTTTTTCTTCAAAATTTCATCCTTCCATGTTCATTATTACAGGCTAACATTAAAACACCGCCCAAAGACTTTATGGATTCTTTTACTTTCTAGTTTTCCTCATGTTATTTGTATTTGCCGCTGTGCCCTGGCCTAGCTCTCCACTGCATCAAAACATCACGGAGGGCTCCAGCTTGACACCTGCTGCCCCGTCCCTCCTCAGGATCTGGGCCCAGAGGGCAGAGGTTGATGGTCTTTGCTTTGTTGTGTTGTAGATGTTGCCTTTTTACTTGTTTTCGTTTTTTGGTAAGTAGATTCTGAGCTCAATTTTTACAGTGTTGGTGAGTGTGCCCCGATTTGGGAAAATCTGATAGCCTTAAAAATCAAAACTTCAAAAACAAAACAGTTAGAAACTTGGCATTTATATAACAAAAGGATTGTGGTGAAAGTTTTTGCAGAAGACCTTCTTTAAAACATCAAGCTTCCCTAATTCATTACATGTAATTGCAGCTATAAAAATTAGATTTAGATACAACTTTGCAGGAACACGTCCAGCAGATGCCCAACACTACTAACGCACACCTCACTTGGTTTTCAAGAGTGAGGGTCCAGCCAGGGCCTTCTCAAATAGGGGAATTGTGGTAAGATAGGTTAATTTTTCTCTTCGGTAAAAATTAACCTATGGGCCACTCATCTGTGACTGAAGCAGACAATAAATCAGGGCCTTTCAATAAGTATGACTATCATGAAAATAGGTTTAAGTGAAGGTTCTTTTACATTTACAATTTACGTTGCTTACACCTGACTCCAGTCCTTGAGGGATGATGCAGCACCAGTCACTGTGTGACCCAGCCTCTGCCTGTTGCCCTCACAGTGGCATCCAGGCTGATAAGGCACTTCAAAGTTCTATCTTTGATCCTCAGATAGATTCAACTAGCTTGAAGTGTGGTAAAGGAAGATATTAACAGACATTCGTGGATAGCCAGCTGAAATATAGAAATCCTGTCGTTACCTCACGTTAATGATTAATTTTAAGCTATTTGACAACTGTGAAGCCAAACAAAGATGGGTTTTAAAGTTAATATTAACTATGACCAAGGTAGTATTCTTTCCCCCACAATGATAGGCAATGAATGAAATTAAAGTATTACAATAATAGGATTTTAGGGCTAGGAGGAATAAACTTCCCTATCAAAGTACAAAGATTTGACCTATGTAGAGATTGTGCGTGTTCTACAAATTGGCTTAGATAAGATCATAAATCCAGGCAGTGCCAGAACCAAATGTCAAAATTTGCAGTTCGGTGTTAGTGGTGGTATTTTCTCCCATCATTCCACGCTCGTTTCAAATCACCCAGGACAGACATTTATTTCCACAAAGTGTTTAATCAGCTGTTGTTTCAGCTGGGAGCCACATCATTTCATTGTAGCTGTGTGCTGGGTGGCTTTGCACAGTTTTTCAGCCATTGGAGTGGATACAGTTACAATGAGAATTGAACCAGGCGTCCTGGACCTACAGGCAGCTACAGAGGCTATTTTGTTTCTGGTCTGTGTTACCATTAGGATAATAGCCTGTTTTTTGTTGTAACTTGCTAGTGCAAAATTACGATAAATATTTTATACCTCAGTTTCAAGATACAATAGGCAGAAAGTAAACTGTAATAAATAAAAGCAAGTGTAGGCATTTGTGAGTGGAAAAAAAACAAAAACTATTTTTTCTCTGCTCTCACCCCACAGCAATAAACACTGAAGACTTCTGTGACCAAATGTGTGGGTGTTTTGCCCCACAAGCCAGCAAGCAATCAGTTCTTCAGTGGTCACTAGCTGGGTGGCCTCCAAATCAATCGTGACACCTGAGACTACCTACATGACGATGGTCTCAGATCCCACAGGTGAGGCTCAGTCCCACAGGACTGCCTCCTACTTCCAATGCCATCAGCAAACCCAAGGTTGTTTCCCCTGTGGTTCCTCACTGACTGGCTACAAATCTGGATTCCCACGACCCCCTCCTTTGGTTTGACTCATTTGCTGGAGTGACTCACAGAACTCAGGGAAACACATTTATTGGTTACTTATAAAGGATATTATGAAGGATACAGATAAAGAGATGTGAAGGGGGAGGTATGGGGTATGTGTGGCTTCCATGCCTTCCCAGGGCACCACCTTGCAGGAACCTCCATGTTTTCAGCTCTCTGGAAGCTCTCCGAACTCAGTCCTTTTGGGCCTTTAGAAAAGCTTCCTTACATAGTCATGACTGATTGAATCATTGACCATTGGTGACCAACTTAACCTTCAGCCCCTTTCCTGAAAGCCCCAACCCTCTAATCATGCCTTGGTTTTCTGGTGACCAGCCCCCATCATGAAGCCACCTAGGGCTGCCAGCCATCAGTTAATCATCAGCATACTAAAAGACACTTGTCACTTTGGCAATTCTAAGAATTTTAGGAGTAGTATGCCAGGTAGTGAGGTGAATACCCACTATATATTTCACAATATCACTATTTAGAATTCAAGAAAATAAGAGAGTAAAGAAAGTGGTTTGAATGAGCTGCTAGTGGTTTTGTTAGAATTAGGATTAATGTTCTTCCTGTTTTTCTCTTTTTATCCCTGATTTTTCTGTATTATTTTATATGAAAGCTATACAAACTTTAAAAAAATTTTTAAAGCCAGGTCCCTTAGAGATGTTTACTCTGAGGCTGTTCACACCTAAGGAGAAGGTGAAGAAATTAACTTACACTCAGTAGAGATTCCCAAATATTAGATCCTGTGTCTTTTTTCTCCCACTTTTTATTTATTAGCAAAAGAGCTGTACCACGAAGGTTAAGATAACTGATAAAATTAGTAATTTTTTTTCTCTCCTTGGAAGGAAGGTGCTTTGAAGTCCATGACTTGTTTATATCTAAGAACTAGTTGTGACTTGGCTTGTCTTATTTTCTTGGATCATTGGCAGAGATAATAATTATTATCTTTGGTTGCTGCCCCAGTATAAGTAGCGACTGATGTTATTGATGAGGTCAATAAGTAAAGGAGGTTGGCATGTAGGAAGTAGTAAATCTTAGGAGATGAGGAGAGAGCATCAGTGCCCTTGAAGTTGAAGTCTGTGCTCCACGTATTCCTGTGTCCCTGTTCTCGTCACATCTGCCTGGAGGGTGTTGTGATTCCACTGGACCACAGGGCCAGACCTTCGGGGTTATGGAAAACGCAGCCCAGTAGGATGTCACAAAGACACACCTCTGGCAGTTCTCCGTGTGCTGAATGTGCTGTATTCTTGTCCTTCAGAAGACAACTGCTTGAAACACAGAGATGTGTCAACATCTCCTTATTTGCTTTACGATTCAGAGCTCCCCTGGGAATGGAAATGGCATATCCTGCAGTGACATGTGATCTTACGTTGGGCCCCAAACCCTCACTATTCTTTCCCCTTGTTTCCTTTTCTGCAGAGAGGCAGGCATAGCGACCCACATGCACGTGCGGCCCCGAGTCAGTCCAGGATGCAGATGTGATGCGTGGTTTGGATGTTCAGAGCGTCTGCAACAGCTGCCTGCTTGGCTGACCAGCAGTGGGGGCCCACAAACAGTACAGCTAAGTTGCCGGGGCTTCCCTGGGGCTAGCAGAAGGAGTGTCAAGCACAGGAAGTTAGAAATTCTGAGATAGGATGATGGTGCTGACCTGCACCCCGGTCCTGGATCCAGAGGGTACTTCCAGATGTTGGTGGAGGGGCACCAACATCTTCAAAGAGCTCTGTCCTCGGCCTAGGGGCTGGGGGCTGGGGGTGGGAGGCGCTGCCATTGAGCCGTGCTCCTTGGTTTCAGAGGACAGTGGCCTCATAGAGGGTGAAACCACCAAAGACCAGGGGCCAAAGGACTTCCACAAGTGCTAAGGACTAGGTGGTCACTGGAGCTTTGAACCATAAGGAATTTGGAGGCGGCTGGTGGGTCACATTTTCCTTGGGAATGAGATAGACCTGCAGTCTACACTTGATCTATTTAGCAGCAATAATTAAGGTCTTGTTCTGGTTATTATTTCTGTGTAACAAATCTTCTCAAAACATAGTAGATTAAAACAACACTGATGAATCATAATCTGGAACAGTCCCGTGGGTGGTTCTTTTTCTTTTTTACTTGGTAAAACACGTGAAATAAAATTGATGGCTAGGATCTTTTCTTTTAAGACAGAGTCTCCCCTGCCACCCAGGCTGGAGTACAGTGGCCCGATTATGGGTCACGTAGCCTCGAGCTCCTGGACTCAAGTGATCTTCCTGCTTCAGACTCTCCAAGTGCTGGGACTGTGGGTGCGAGCCACCATGCTGGCCTCTTTTACGCACTGTAGAGTGTACAGCTCTGTCGTATCAGTTACATCACAACGTTGTGCATCGGTCACCACTGTTCATCTCTGGAATTCTTTCGTTTTCCCAAACTGAGACTTCCTACCCATTAGACACCAACTCTTCATCTCCCCTGCTGTAGCCTCTGACCACCACCATTCTGCTCTCTGTCTCTAGGAATCTGACAACTCTCGGTGTTTCCTACAAGTGGAATTATACACTGTTTATCTTTTTGTGACCTGCTTATTTCACTTAGCACAATGTCTTCAAGGTTCATCCATGCTGTGGTGTCTGTCAGAATTTCCTGCCTTTCTAAGGCTGAGTAATATTCCATTGCATGGGTAGACCACATTTTGCTGAGTAGATAAGCTCATTTATCCACCAGCGGGCATTTGGGTTGTTTTCACCATTTGGCTACTGCAAATAATGCTGTGGTGAACATGAGTGTACAAATACCTGTTTAAGTCCTTGTTCTTAATTCTTTTGGGTACACACCCAGATGTGGAATTCTGGATCATCTGATAATTCCATGTTCCATTTGTTGAGTCATCATCATACTGTCTTCTACAGTGACTGAGCCATTGTGCATTGCCACCGTCAATGCACCAGGCTTCCAATGTCCCCATGTACTCATCAGCACTTGCTATTTTCTGTTTTTTGTTTGTGTGTGGGGTGTGTGTGTGTGTGTGTGTGCATGTGTTTTGTTTTCACAGTAGACATCCTAATGGGTATGCAGGTGGGCAGTCAGCTCTTGCTGGGGTCTCTTAGGGAGCTGCAGTCGGGTGGTGGCTGGGGCCCCAGTCATATGCTTCTTGCCTCCTGGCACTAGGGCTGGAACAGCTGCAGTAGCTGGGGCTGCTGGGCAGTCCCCCGTTTGCGCAGCCCTCCAGGTGGTAGTTCAGGGTAGCGCAGGCTTCCTCACAGGATGGGTTGACTTCCACTGCATTCTCTCCTGAAGCACTCAGAAGTCTGCCCAATTTCAAGGGAGGGGGCGTGCAGCTTCCCTCCTAAGTGGAGGGATGTCAAAGAACCTGTGGCCATCCTCCATTTGCTTGACTGGGATCACCACAGTGGAGGCACATGGTCTCTCACAAACCTGGTTTGCAGGCCTGAGGTGTCTAGATGGCAGTGGAGCCCAGGTCCCCCTGAAGAAGGTCCCTATGGCACGGCTTCAAGTGGAGACTTCAGGCCTTTCCTAAAGAAACAGAGACCATTTACTGGGGTGAGGTGCTCTAAGGGGAAGATACTCATCCTTTTAGGCCATCACTTGACACTGGATGTTGCTTTTTTATTTTTCTTTTTTTAGTTGGTGTCTTATTCTGCTGTCTAGGCTAGAGTACAGTAGCATGATCACAGCTTACCACAGCTTCAACTTCCTGGGCTCGGGTGATTCTCACACTTTGGCCTCCCAAGGAGCTGGGACTACAGGTGTGTGCCACTGGCTAATTTTTATTTATTTATTTATTTATTTTTGTAGATGTGAGGCCTCACTATGTTGCCTAGGCTGGTCTTGAACTCCTGGGCTCAATGAGTCCTACTGCCTTGGCCTCCCAGAGTGCTGGGATTATAGATGTGAGCCACTGCACCCAACCTCAACACTGATTTTGAGTTAGCACATGCACCTGCATACGCAAATGCCCCTCGGTCCCCTACTTGAAGGGCTGGCTTCTGGAGATTAGAGGACGAAGGAGGTGTGGTCCAGGTTATCACTGTGGGTGCAGCAGGCTTCAGACACACTGTGCTCATTCCTGGTCTTAAATCATGGGAATCGGCATCTTAGCAACTGGCCCCACTCATGTTCTTTCCTAGGTGAGTTTATCCAGAGCCACTCGCCACCCTGCAGGGATGAATGCTACCGCTTACAGCTTGGAAAATGAAGGAGTGTGGAGTGGCTGAGTGGACTCTACACCTCTCTCTTGCTGTTGTTGAGATTTGTTGTGTTTGCCGATTTGCTGAGTGTCCCATTTTAACGTAAAAGTTATCTCATGTTAACTTGAACTTCCCTGATTACAGGTGAGGTTAAGTACATCGTCATCGTTTGGGGCCATTCCAGCTTATTCTTTAATGAATTGTCTTTTCATTCTTCGCTTGTTCTTTATCTTATTGATTTGAGCAAGTTCTTACTCTACCCCGGATACTTTAAAAGAAAAAACTTTCCAGCCGGGGTCGGTGGCTCAGCCTGTAATCCCGTGCCTTGGGAGGCTGAGGTGAGTGGATTACCTGAGCCTGAAGGTTCGAGACCCGGCTGGGCAACTTAGTGAGACCTCATCTCTACAATAAATAAAAAAATTAGCCGGGTGTGGTAGTGCGCGCCTGTAGTTCCAGCTACTTGGAAGGCTGAGTGGAAGGATCACCAGAGCCCAGCAGGTTGAGGCTGCAGTGGCCGGGAGTGGCCACTGCACTCCAGTCTGGGTGACAGAGTAAGACTCCGACTCAAAAAAAAAAAAAAAAAAAAAAAAAAAATTAAAATTTAGGTATCAGATAATGGATTGGAGAAAAATAAAGCAGGGAAGAGATATAGGTCTAGGCAGGGCTGCAGCTTTAAATAGAATAATGAAGAAATATTTCAGTTAGAAGAGAATCTCTTAGCAAAAACCTGAAAAGAGTGGGGGAGTGTATCAATCAGTTGGGCTGTCCTAACAAAATACCACAAACTGAGTGGCCTAATTAATAGAAATTTATTTTCTCACACTTTGGAGGCTGGAAATCTGAAACGAGGGTGCCATGATCAGATTCTGGTGAGGATTTTTTTCTTGGCTTGTAGAGAGCTGCCTTTTTTGTTGTGTGCTCACATGGCCTTTCCTCAGTGCATGTATGTGGAGGGAGAGAGAGAACAGACTTTCTGGTTTCTCTCCTTATATGAACACTAATCCTATTGGGTCAGGGCTCTAACCTTATGACTTCATTCAACTTTAATTATCTCCATAAAGATCCTGTTTCCAAATAGGAGACTACATTGGAGGTTAGGGCTTCAACATATGAATTTGAGGCAATGCAGTTCAGTACATAGCTGGGAGTAAATAAATAATGTGGCTATCTTGGGGAAGAATGTTTTAGGCAGGAAGTCTAGGCCAGAGATACAAATTAGGGAGTTGTCAGCATACTCACACACACACACACACACGCACACACACACACACACAATTTTTTTTGTCACAGTCTCTTTTTTTGAGTCTTACTCTGTCGCCCAACCTGGAGTGCAGTAGCACGCTCACAGACACTACAGCCTCAATCTGCTGCATTAGGCGGTCCTTCTGCCTCAGCCTTCCAAGTAGCTGGAACTACAGGCATGACCCACCATGCCCAGATACTTGTCAGCATATAGATGATACTTAAAACCATTAGGATGGATGAGACCACCAGTATAGAGAATACAGAGAAAGAAATAAATCCAAGGTCTGAATCCTGGTAAACTCCAATGTTTAGAGGTCCGAGAGATGAGGAGGCTCCAGCAGAGGAGACTGAGAAGGAATTGTCAGTGAGTGGGGTAGGGAGAAAAACAGGAGAATGTAGTCTCCTATTAACTCTAGAAGACCAGTGAAGATAAAAAGGGTGAGGGGCAAGAGCTGTGTCAAATAGGATGAAGCTTGAGTCTTAATCATTGGATTAGAATCATGAAGGTCACTGGTGACCTAACTAAGAGCAATTTCAGTGGAGTGGTAAGAGAAAAGCATGATTGGAGAAAGTTCAAGAGAGACTGAGAAGAGAGGAATTCCAAACATTGAGTAGACAAGCAACAAAAGAGAAAATAAATAAGTTGGGCTATATCAAAATTAAAACTTGATACTGCAAATTATACCATCTAGAAAGTGAAAAGAAACTAGGTGCTGCAGCTTGTGCTTATAATCTCAGCTATTTGGGAGGCTAAGGCAAGGAGGATCGCTTGAGACCAGGAGTTCAAGACTAACCTGGTCAACATAGCCAGACCCTGTTTCTAAAAATAAATAAATAAAAAAAAAATTAAATTGGCCAGGCATGGTGGTGCACACCTGTAGTCCCAGCTACTAAGGAGGCTGATGTGGGAGGATTGCTTGAGCCCAGAAGTTTGAGACTGAAGTGAACTATGATTGTACCACCATACTCCAACCCAGGAGACAGAGCAAAACCTCATCTCTAAAATGAAAAGAAAGCCATGATATGGGAGAAAATACTTACCAATTATATATTTGATAAAGGACTGGTATCTAGAATATATTTTTAAACACTATTACAACTCAATAATTTTTTTAAAAGACAATTTTTTCAAATGGGCAAAAAATTTGAAAAGACATTTCTCTAAAAGTAAGTAAATGGACAAAAAGCACATGAAAAGATGTCCAACATCATTAGTCATTAGAGAAATATAAGTCAAAACACAATGAGATATCACTTCACACCCACTCAGATGACTAAAATAATAATAATAATAACAAAATAGATACAGATCAAATGTCCTTACTGGACATGCTTGAATTAGAAGTGTTTCAGATTTTGGAATTTTTTGGATTTGGAATATTTGCATATACATAATGAGACATTCTGGGGAAGGGACCCGAGTCTAAACATGAAATTCATTTATGTCTTTGTACATTATATACATAGCCTGAAGGTAATCTTATTTTTCCTTGGGGACTCTGACTGTTATGACTGTTACCCATCACATAAGGTCAGGTGGCATCATGTCAGTGACCAAAAAGTTTCAAATTTTGGAGCATTTGAGGTTTTGGATTTTCAGATTAAGGATGCTCAACCTTTCATAACAACTATTGGTAAGGATTTGGAGAAATTGGAACCCTCATGCATTGCTGGTAGGAATGTAAAATGATGCAGTGTTTTGGAAAACAGTTTGACAGTTCCTAAAAAAGTTAAAAATAGAATTACTCTATGACCCAGTAATTCCACTTCTAGGTATATACATAGGAGAAATAAAAACATGTGTTCACGACTGGACTGGGTGCGGTGGCTCAAGCCTGTAATCCCAGCACTTTGGGAGGCCGAGGTGAGAGGATTGCTTGAGCCCACATGTTGGAGAACAGCCTGGGCAACTTGGTGAGACCTTATCTCTACAATAAATCAAGAAATTAGCCAGGTGTAGTAGTGTGCGCCTGTAGTTCCGGCTACTTGGAAGGCTGAGGCGGAAGGATCGCCTGAGCCCAGCAGGTCGACGACGCTGGGGTGGCCATGAGCATGCCACTGCACTCCAGCCTGGGTGACGGAGTGAGACGCCAATTAAAAAAAAAAACCAAAAAACGTGTTCACATAAAAATGTGTATGAAGGCCAGGCACAGTGGTTCATACCTATCATTCCAGCACTTTGGCAGGCCAAGGTGGGGAGGATTGCTTGAGCCCAGGAGTTCAAGACAAGCCTGGACAACATAATGAGATCTCGTCTTTACAAAAAAATAAAAAACTTAGCCAGGCGTGGTGGCATCTGTAGTCCCAGCTACCCAGGAGGCTGAGGCAGAAGGACTGCCTGAGCACAGGAGGTTGAAGCTGCATTAATGGTGCCACTGCATTCCAGTCTGGGCAGTGAGATTGCAACTCAAAAAAAGAAAAAAGAAAGAAAGAAAAGTATATGAAAAAAACTGCACAGGAATGTTCACATCAGTATTATTTATAAGCAATCTAAATGTTCATAAACTATCAAATAAATAATTGAAGGTGGTATATCCATTCAATAGAAATATTATTCAGCCATAAAAAGGAATCAAGTACTGATACATACTACAATATGAATGAAACTGAAAACATCATGCTAAATTAAATAATCCAGTCACAGAAGACCATGTATTACAGAATTCCATTATACGAAAAGTCCAGAATAGGCAAATCTATAGAGACAAAATTATTTGTGGTTGTTTAGGGTTCTATAGGATGTAGAGTGACTAATGGGCAGGGATTTTCTTTTGGGGTAATGAAAATTTTCTACAACTGTAATAATTGCACAGCTCTGTGACTATGCTAAAATTGTTACACTTTAAATAAGTGAATTTCATGGTATGTCAATTATTTCCCAGTGAAGATATCTAAAAAAACAAAACATTGCATAGAGATGACTTGAGGAGCAGTGAAATAAAACTCTAGATGTTATTCTACATCACCATTTGGGATTCAGTTCTAAGTGTGTCTGACTCCAAAGTATGTGTGTTCTTAGCCATTCTGCTATACTGTCTTCTAAGGGTTACTTCCTTAGGTCAGATTCCCAGAAGTAGAATTACTGAGACAAAGGATATGAACAATTTACTGAAAGTGCTGAAGTCCACGTAGTCAACTGGGCTTGCCAGGTACATGGCCCCCTTCTAGGTAAAGTGATCCAAACTGTTCTTTCTTGCCCAGATACTATGACTCATACAATCTGTTTTGAATGAAACAAACTCTGCTATCACAGCTAATTAACCAGAAGCTTAAACACAAACTATATACAGGCTTAAACACAAGCCTATATACAGGCTAACCAACTGCCACTGAGGCAGTAGCAGTAACTTAGTGTTCAAAAGCAGCACTCAATATCAAGTAGTGCTAAATCAATCCAATCAAATTCTCTCTTTAGGGACATATAAATGCCAAGTGAGCAAAGAGAAGGCAAGTAACTCAAGCTCAAGTTGTTGAGCTTTTAGCATATGTGTGGTAAGTGTAAAAAATGAATTATTTATGGAAAAGCTTTCAACTGTCATCCAAAGATTGAACCCAAACACTTCTTAAAAACAAGTTCACCACTAGGAACCCAGGTATAGCACATTGAGGCCAAGCTATTTATACTATTAGAAAAATATAATCATATGAAGCGTTCTCCAAGGATAAAGAAGTTTTCAAAGGGAAACTAAGTTATTCCACCAAATTGAATCCCTGTACCGATAAAAACTTCCCTCCTCCCCTCATCATCCTATTTCTAAAACTGCTCAAAGGGTTTGTCTGTATTTACTGTCTCTGGTTTCTCATTTCCATTCTCTCTTCAACCCATTTAAATCTAGTTTTTATCCCCACCATTCTACTGAAGCTACCTTGTCCAAATCATTGTAACCTCCATCTTTTCAAATCTAATGGCCTTATCTCTATCCACATCTTAATCTCTCAACAATATTCAACCCTGTTGGCTACTCCCTCCTTGAAATAATTTCTTTTCTTGGCTTCTAGGACACTTCGTTCTCCTAATTTTCTTCTTGCCTCCTTAGCTACCCTCAGCCACCTTGGTTGGATCCTCCTCTTCCTTAACCTAACTTCTAAAGATTTGCTCTGCATTTGGCTCTTTTATACTTTATCCACATTTTGCTCTAGGTGATCCCATCCAGCCCCATAGCTTGAAATACCATCCATCTGCCACTGACTACCTAATTTATAATCCAGCCTCACCTTTCTTCCTTGAGCTCCCAGTCTCATATATTAAAAACACACAACAAATCACCGGGATGTCTGGTATAGGCATTTCAAACTTAACATATCTAAATTATTTTTCTTCCTTGAACCTCTATCGCGTCATCCAAACTCTAGGAATCATCTGAGTCAATTTTGATTCCTCTTTCTCTGATACCTATAACCAATCATCAGTAAGTTCTTTCAGTTTTACTTTTAAAATATAGTTTAAATCCATTCACTTGTTCTTCTTCCTTTTTTTAATTTTTATTTTTTAGAGACAGGATCTCACTTTGTCACCCAGGCTTGAGTGTAGTGGCAAGATTATAGCTCACTGCAGCCTCAAACTCCTGGGATCAAATGATCTTCCTCAGCCTCCCAAATGGCTGAGACTTGGTGTGTTGTGCCACCAAGCTCAACTAATTCTTCTTTATTTATTTATTTATTTTTTAGTTGGAGTCTCACTCTGTCGCCCTGGCTAGAGTGCAGTGGCACGCTCTCGGTCACTCCAGCGTCAACCTGCTGGGCTTCAGCGATCCTTCCAACTCAGCCTTTCAAGTAGCTGGAACTACAGGTGTGCGCTACCATGCCTGGCTAATTTTTTATTTTATTGCAGAGAGGTCACGCCAAGTTGCCTGGGCTGGTCGAACCCGCAAGCTCAGGCAATCCACCTGCCTCAGCCTCCCAAAGTGCTGGGATTACAGGCATGAGCCACCATGCCTGGGCTCATTCACTTGTCTAAAACATCCTAGCCTGAAGCATCATCATCTTTCTAGTATGGTACTCATCTTTTTGCTATTATTGGTAATTTAATATTTCTACCTCCCCAAATATACCTTGAGCCTCTCAAAAGCAGGATCTATGTCTCAGTTATCTTTGTACTATTATATGTTGCTTGCTATGTTATAGTTGCTTAACAAATATTTGTTGAATCAATAAATAAGAGGAGGAATAAATGAGTGAATGGTGACAAGTATGACCTGGCTCAGGTAACTAATGACAAGGTCATTGGACATTTCCTTGCAGTTCTTCGCTGGAAAGGCAACATCTTTACAAAATTCCATATAGTGGGCACTCATTAGCTTTTCTGTTCAGCATTCTATTTTATGGGAACTGCTTTCTCCACCATACTAAATTCGCCTGATAATGGTAGTAGGGCTTTGGCAGCCATTTGGTGAAACTTTGGTATAGTAAAAGACACCATAAACTAAATCAAACGAAAGAAAATATTTAGAGACAAAGGGCTAACACCATTAATGAAAAAGATCTCCTATAAATTAATAACAAAAAGATACATCAACAGAAAAAAAGCGGCAGATGATAAGATCAGACAATTTATAAAAGACAAAATTTAAAATGTCAAAAAATCAGATGCTCAATTTCACTAGTAATTGGAGAAATACAAAATAAATTTAATTGTGGTAAAATATTTATAACATAAAATCCTTCATTACAACTCTTTTTTATTTTTTATTTTTTAGCGTTGGAGTCTCACTCTGTCGCCCAGACTGGAGTGCAGTGGCATACTCCCGGCTACCACAGCCTCGACCTGCTAGGCTCCGACGATCCTTCCGTCTCAGCCTTCCAAGTAGCTGGAACTACAGGCGAGCACTACCACGCCCAGCAAACTTTTGATTTATTGTAGAGACGAGGTCTTGCCAAGTTGCCCGGACTGGTCTTGAACCTGTGGGCTCAGGCAATACACTTACCTTGGCCTCCCAAAGTGCTGGGATTACAGGCTGAGCCACTGAGTCCGGCCATTCAACAGTTTTTGACCACAAATAGCATAACCCCCGGGGTTCCACCCTCCCTATTCACCGGATCTCGCCCCAAGAGATTTTTTTGTTTCCTTTGATAAAAAACAGTCCTCAAAGGGAAATATTTTGCCAATACTAAAAGGCATCAAAATTGACAGTCCAAAAACTGTTTTGGACAGTGGAAAAAGCACCTCAATAGGTGTACTGCATCAAACGGAGAGTACTTTGTTTTTTGTTTTGTTTTGTTTTTGTTTTTTTTTTGAGTTGGAGTCTCACTGTCGCCCAGACTGGAGTGCAGTGGTATTGCATCAAACAAAGAGTACTTTGTTTTTGTTTTGTTTTGTTTTTGTTTTTGTTTTGAGTTGGAGTCTCACTCTGTCGCCCAGACTAGAGTGCAGTGGCCGCTCCTGGCCACCGCAGCCTCGATCTGCTGGGGCTCTGGCGAACCTTCCACCTCAGCCTTCCAAGTAGCTGGAACTACAGGTGCGAGCTACCACACCCGGCTAATTTTTTGATTTATTGTAGAGATGAGGTCTCACCAAGTTGCCCAGGCGGGTCTCGAACCCGCGGGCTCAGGCAATCCACTCACCTCAG
>CAUYQG010096636.1:0-24754 GCA_963574415.1 Tarsius wallacei
GGCTTCATACATTATGGGTGCTGCAGTATCTCCTCTGTGAGGGTGTCACAGTAACTGGGCCTACTCCATAATTGGTTTGCAATGACTTGCCCTCCAATAGGATGGTTGCCCCAGTGACTGATTCACCCCTGTGATGTGTGCCCCAGTAACTGGGCTTCCTCTATAATAGGTGACCAAGAGACTGGTTGCCCCTTGAGATGGCTGCATAGTAACTGCCTCATCCATAATAAGTGTCCCTGTTTCTGGTCCTTTATTATAGAAGGCCCAGTGACTGGATCTTCTATATGATTGGTACCATAGTCACAGGGTGCTATTCCATAATTTTTGCCCTAGTGACTAGTCTTCCACTGTGATGGCTGTCCTACTTACTGGGCCTCCACAATAATTGGTGCCTCAGTGACTAACCATCCTCTGTGATACATAACTCTGTGACTGACCACCCTGACTGGGTTGCCTCTGTGATGGGTACCCCTGTGACTGGCCCTCCTTTATAATGGGTGCTCCAGCTACTGCCCATCCTCTGTGTTGGGTTCCCAGTGACTGGGCACCCAATGTGCAGGAGAGCCTCTGTGACTGGCCCTCCTCTGTAATGGGTGTCCCAGGGACTGATTCTTTTCCAGGATTTATTCCCCAATAACTTGTGCTCATCATCTCTGTGATGGATAGCCTAGTGATTATACCTCCTCTGTGGTGCATACCTTTGGCCCTTCTCTGTGATTGTTGCCACAGTTACTGGCTCTGCTCTGTACTGGATGCCCTAGTGATTCTCCCTCCTATATGATGGGTGTCCCAGTGACAGGCCTTTTATATGTGATGTTCGTCCATGTGCCTAGCTCTCCTCCATAATTGATGCCTCAGTGACTAGCCCTTCTTAATCATAGAAGTCCAGTGATTGGCCGACCTTCAAAATGGGTGCCCCAGTGACTCCCTCTGCTGTGATGTGTGCCTCAGTGACTGGCCTTTCTATATGATTGGTACCACAGTGAAGTGCTTCTTCCAAATTGGAGCACCAGTGATTATTCCACCTCTATTTTGGTAGTTCCAGTGAATTTTCCTTCTCTATGATTGGTTCCCAGTGACTGGCCAGCCTCCATAATTGTTTCTTAGTGTCTGACCCTCCTCTGCTATGGGTGCCCCAATAACTAGCTCTGTCATTGCAGAATATTTCTCTTACATAATGGGTGCCTCAGTGCCTAAACCTCCTCCAGTATACATGACCCACTGACTGTAACTCCTCAGTGATTTGCGTCCCAATGACTGACCACCCTCTATAATGAGTACCCTCCTCTGTGATGGGTATTCCAGTCACTCAGCCTCCTGCATTTTGGGTGCCCAGTGAAAAGCTCTCTTTTGTGATGGGTGTCCCAGTGATGGTCCTTAACACTGTTGGGTAACTCAGTGACTGGTCCTCATCTGTGATGATTGTCCCAGTCACTGGCCTTCCTCCATAATGTGTGCCTCAGTGACTGGCTGTGAATTGTTTTGGATTCCTCAGTGACTAGCTCTCCTCTGTGAGGGTGCCTCAGTGATCTCTCTCTTCTGTGATGGCTTTCTCTGTGATTGACTCTCCTCTGTGATGGGAGACTCAGTGAGTAGTCTTCTGTAATGGATGCAACAATGACTTATCTTCCTGCATAATATGCACCCCAGTTACGGGCACTTCTCTGTTATGGGTGACCAAGGGACTGGTCCTGCTCTGTGATGGGTGCTTCAGTGTCTGGTTCTCCTCTGTGATAGGTGTCCCAGTGACTGACTCTTCCCTATGTTAGTTGCTCCAGTGACTGGGCTTAATTAATAATGGGTGCCCCAGTGACTGGAATTCTTAAACAGTGGGTGCCCCTGTGATTGTAACTTCTCTGTGATTGGTCCCTTAGTGACTTGTGCTCTTTTGTAATTATTGCACCAGTGACTAATACTCCTCTGTGATGTATGCCCACTTACTAGGCCTCTGTAATATTGAGTGTCCCAGTGACTAACTTTGTTTTGTGTTTGGTGTACCCATGGCTGGCATTCTTGTGTGATGATTGCCCTATTTACTGACTTTGCTCTGTAATGGGTGGTCCAATGACTGGTGCTTCTCCAGGATTGATGTCCCAGTAACTGGACCTCCTCTGTGATGGAAGCCACAGTGTCAAGCTGCCTTCTGTGATGGGTTTACCAGTGATTAGTTCTCCTATGTGATGGAGGATTCCATGCCTGTGTGACTGCCCCTCCACTCTGATTTGTGTAACAGTGACTGACACTGCTCTGATGGTTAACCCAGTGACTGCTTCCCTTTGTGAAGGTTGCCTTACTGACAGGCCTTACTGCATGAAGGTTGCCCCAGTGACTGCCCTCATATGTGATGGTTGCTCCAATGACTATTCTTTCTCCATAATTGATATCCCAGTGACTAGCCCACCTCTGTGATGGGTGATCAGTGTGTAGCCCATCTTTATAATTGGTGTCCTAGTGATGGGTATGTCACTGTGATGGGAGCATCAGTGACTGACCTTTCTTTGTGAATGGTTCTCCAATGACTGTGCCTTAAATTCAGTGCCCAGTGGCAGGCCTTACTGCATTGTGTGTGTCAGTAACTGTTCGTCCTCTGTGATGAGTACTGCAATAACTAGCCATCATCAGTGATTGTGTTCTCACAATGAGTCCTCCTCAAGAATGTGTGCACCCTCGACTGTTTCACCTTTGTGACAAGTGCCAGTTTCTGGGCTTCCATAATGGGTGCCCAGTGATGGATTATCTTTTCTGATGTGTGTCCCAGTTACTGGACCTCCTCCATAATAGGTGTTCCATTGACAAAGCCTCCCCAGTGCTTGGTTCACTAGGGACTGGCCCTCCTCCTTATTGGTTCTCCAATCAGTAGACCACCACTGTAATGAGTGTTGCAGTGACTGAGTCTTCTCCATAATAGGTGCTACATTAACAAAGTCTCCTCAGTAATTGATGACCCCAATGAATGGCCCTCTCCAAATTGTGTGCTGCATTGACTAACCCTTCTCTTTGATGGGTGTTCCAGAAAATGAGTCTCCTTCATAATTGATGTCCCAGTGATTAGCCCAAACCTCTTTTGGTAACCCAGACACTGGCTCTTTTGATGGGTGACACTGTGAATGTCTTTCCTCTGTGATAAATCACCCAGTTACTGAGCTTCCTATATGTGATCCAGTGACTAGCACTCTTCTGTGATGGGTGCCACAGTGACTGGCCTTCCTCCTTGATAAATGTCCCCATGATTATCCTGCCTCTGTGATGAATGCCTCAGTGTATGACTCTTCTTAATGATAAGTGCCTCAGTGACTGGAACTGCTTTGTTAATGAGAACCAGTGACTGACTATCCTCTGTAATTGATTCCTCAGTGACTGACTCTTCTTTGAATTTGGTAACTTATTGTCCTTCCTCTGTGATCAGTACTCCACTGACTGGTTCTCCTTGTCATCTGTGCCCCAATGATTGGCCCTCATCAGTGATATGCGCTCTAGTGACAGGCCTTCTCTGTGTTGGGTTTCCAGTCACTAACCCACTAGTGTCCCAGAGACTGACCTCCTATATTATGGGTGTCCAAGTGACTGGGTCTTCTCTGTGTTTGTTGCCCCAGTGACTGGTGATCCTCCATAACGGATATCCCAATAACTAGCCCCCCTCTGTGATTGGTGTCCCACTTGCTGGGCCTCCTTAATAACAGATGACACAGTGAGTGACTAACCTCCTTTGTGATGTGTGTTCCCTTGATTGGTTCTTCTGTGTGAGGGATGTCCCAGTTACTGGTTTTCCCCTATAATAAGTGTCCCAGTGACTGACGTTTCTCCATGATTTGTGCCCCAGTCACGGCACCTCCATTGTGATGAGGATCACAGTGAATAGCCCTATTCTGTGATGAGTGTCCCAGTGACTAACCCTCCTCTGTAATGCATGCCTTTTTTACTGGTCCTCCTCTGTGTTGCTTGCCACAGTGACTGTTTCTGTTCTGTGATGAGTGTTCTATTGACAAGACTTCCTGTATGATGGGTCCCCCAGTAACTGGCCCTCATTTGTGATGACTGTCACAGTGACCAGCTTTTCTCTATAATCTGTGCCCCAGTGACTAATCCACCTCTGAGATGGGTGAATATTGCCTGGTTATTCTTCAAAATGGAAGCCTATGACAAGCCATTCTGTGTGATGAGTGCACCAGTGACAGGGTCTCATCCATATTGGTGTCCCAATGACTGGCCATCCTCCATTCTGGGTGCCCCAATAATGGCATCTCCTCAGCGATTGGTGCCCAGTGACTGGTCCTCCTCTATAATGTGGAGTAGTGTGGGACACATTTCATAGAGTATGTACCTAGTTGTAAGACACCACGTAAAACACAAAACAGTTAAACTCATATTTCACATAAAATTCACATAGTCAGAGACACATTTCATACATCATGCAGCAGTGACAGGCATAGTCCATCCAAAAATGCACCCAGCACCAAATATTCTCATTCTATATGCAACAGACTAGGGCATATATTATAAAGCACATGTCCTGTTGCTACAATACCCTCATCCAATTTAGGTTGTATAAAATGTGACTCAGAGACTGTCTCATACATAATGGATGCTTTAGTGACTTTAACTCTTCTGTGGTTGGTGTCCCAATGACTGGTCACCCTCTGTGATGACTGCCCCAATTACTGGCACTTCTCTGGGGTGGGTGTCATGCCACAGTGACTGTTTCTGTTCTGTGATGAGTGTCCTATTGACAAGACTTCCTGTATGATGGGTCTTCTCTGTGATGGTTGTCCTGATGACTGGTTTTCCTCTGTGATAGCCAACTCAGTAAAGGGCCTCCCTTATAATGTGTGTCCTAGTAATTGGTCCTTCTCTGTGATGGATACAAAACTGTTTTCCCTTGTTTGTAATTTCTGCCACATTTTGTGGCCCTCCTTTGTAAGCAAAGCCTCATGAGCAGAGACACTCAAAATGGGTGTCACAGTGACTGACACTCCACTATGATATGTCCCTCAGCTGTTGACTGTACTTTGTCATGGGTAGCATAACACAGGTGTAGCATTCTGTGATAGATGCCTCAGTTGCAGAAACACTAGCATACCCCGAATTAAATCCATGTTCTTGTCTTCAAGTTCTGAGATTCTTTCTTCAACTATTTTAATTCTGTTTTCTATGCTTGTCATCTTGTTACTTATTTCCTGGATGAAATTTTTTATTGCCAAAATCTCTGTTGCAAGTTCTTTCAGTATTTCATCTTGTCTTTCTTGAGTCTTGTTCACTCTTTCCATCCATTCTCTAATCCCTGTCATATTCTGGGGCCAGTCATTGGTGACTTCCATTGTTTGGGCTCCAAGTTCTGATTTTTCAGGAGTTTCCTCTTCGTTACACTTGAAATTACCTATGGTCTTCCTTAGGTTTTCCTCATTTGTGACTAATCTCTTGTTCTTCTTTTTATTTCTGTTATTCAGTGTCAGTGGGAGAGGCTTTCCCATCTATGTTTGCTCAGCCCTCTCTTCTTCTCTGATCCAGGATCTGGATTTGATGTATTTTGAAACAGGACTGTGGGTGGGAAGCTTTGCTGTTTCTTGTAGTTTTGAAAGTCAAATAAGGTAGAGAATGGAGAGCTAGGATTCAACAAATACTTGCAAACTACAATGTTTACTGATTGTGGTATGTGTTCCCTGAGACTCACTCCCCACCACCACTCTATATGATGATGCAAAGCAGAAACCAATGCAAAAAATAATTGAACACACACACAGACATACACACATGCCCCCAAACAAATTGGAATAACAACAAAATGAAACAAAACAAACAACAACAAAAAATCAAGAAAGCTGAACACACACACACATGCCTACCACAAAGTGAATGGAGAAAAAAAACAAAAAAGTAGAAAAAAAGGATTTCAGATCAAACCCTCACACATATATTGACACACAGCTTGAACTATAAAAAATGAAAATAAAAAAAACCCAGAAGAACAAAAGAGCATAAACAAACCAACAACAAAATTGAAAGATGAAGACTCAATCATTCACATACACACTTAAGTAGAAAACAACAAATAAATAAGAAAGAAACAGAAAAAGAAAAGAAAAAAATGGGGGGTACAGATCAAACCCTCACATACTCACATACATATTTATGCACAAAGGAATAATATTTTAAAAATAGATGAACTAACAAACAGGCAAATTTTTTTAAAAATTAAAAAATAAATTATAAAATAAAAAACCTGCCCTTTTGTGGCAGGCTCTGTAATTGTTCCTCTAATCATCTGCATAGCCACCTCTTTCACTCTCTCCTCAGGGAAAGAGGAGGGGCAGAGGATGTGGGTTGGGCTGCAGTCCTCCCTTCCCACTCTCGTCTGGTCAGGGAGATCTTCTCTGGTGGGGAGGTGCAGAATTGTCTCTTCCCCAGGTATGTACTCGTGGGGGGTGCCCCAGCCAGGCCTATCCTGGAATGGAGTTCTTTTGCAACTGATGTCCAGGCTCCACCTGGGTTTGTCCTCATTTGTGACCCAGCTGTGTGGGTCTGACCTTCACAGGATTGCTGGGGAGGAGGGGGTTTTGGTCAGCTCTGGACTCACCACTGATCTCTTTGTAATCCTTCCTTGTCCTTTTCTGGCACCACCCTTTGTCCCACGGTTGGATCAGTGTAGGGGTTGGGCTCCTGAGACTCAGCACTTGTCAGGTCCCTCTGAAGTTTGTGCTTTCAGTATATTCCCTCTGAATCATGATCAATCCCTCAATAGTTGATCTCCCAGCCACAGAGATCAAGTCTGCTGCTTCACAGCAAGCAAGCCCAATCACCTGCCTACCCTGCCTTCAAGATGGTGATGGGGTGTCTCTCCTGTCCTCCTATGTGGGACTCTGCCTCTGGACTCCCTCCACAGCCTACACTATCAGTGCCCTGCCAGGCACTGAAGTAGTGAGGCAATGCCTGGATTCAGCAGTCTCTCCTGTTGCAGTGGTGAGGCAGAGCCTGGGACATAATCCCTCCCTGCCTCTTCTTCACAGGAAAACTTTTGTCCATGTAAAAAAAATGGCACTCAGTTTCTGTGACCTAAGAAGAGCCAGGGACCAAGCAGAGAAGCTGCAGCATCAGCTGTTGCCCCAGGGCCCTGGCCACTTGCTCATGAGCCCTCATTTAATCAGACTCTCCCAGCATTTTCTTCCTAGGAAGGGTTTTGTTGATTTAAAAAAAATATGGTTCTTGGCTTCTGCATCCCGGTATGGCTAGAGTCCAAGCCATCAACTGTGGCACCAGTCACTGCACTAGGAGTTCCTCAGCCCTCACTCAATCAGCCACTCACATGCCCACTCATTCACCAACACGTACACAAAATTTTTCATACACTCACTCACTCACACTGGGACTCACCTAGTCCAACTGACTCAGCTGCCATCTTCCTCTAATGGTCATTTCAAAGTGAAAATTTCAATTTTTGATTATTAGGCCATTTTGTCTCAGTCAATTTTTTATGATAACATTTTGTTTCTCTTACTAGATACTTCTTGAGGGTGGGACCCAACATTTCTTTTTCATCGTGAGATCCCATCAGGTGGCCATTCAATGTTTATTGACAATTAATCCAGATGTCATTAAGTTTTTTTTTTTTATTTTAGATTCAGGAGGTACACATGCATATTCATTACATGGACATATTGTGTAGTGGTGGGGATTGGATTTCAGGTGGACCATTCCCAAGATAATCAACATTGTACCCCTTTAGTTTTTGAACCCTAACATCCCTTACCCATTATTGGTGTCCCAGTGTCTGTTATTTCCATCTTTGTGACTGTTTTGCTCCCACATGAGTGTGAACATGCAGTGTTTCTGTTTCTGAGGCAGTTTACATAGGATGATAATCTCTAGCTCTATTCATGTTGCTACAAACAACATGATTCCATTCTTTTTTATGGCTGCATAGTATTCCATGGTGTGTGTGTGTGTGTGTATATATATATATATATATATATATACCACATTTTAATTATCCACTGATTTGTTGATGGGCATTTAGGTTGAGTCCATATCTTTGCAATTGTGAATTGTGCTGTGATGAATAAGCTAATGTAGGTATCTTTTTAATATAACAACCTCTGTCCTTAAGGTAGATACCTAGTAGTGGGATTGCCAGATCAAATGATCGGTTTACTTTTAGTGCTTTGAGTAATTTCCATATTGCTTTCCATTGAGGTTGTACTAATTTACACTCCCATCAAAAGTGTGTAAACACTCCCTTTTCTCTGCATTCGCACCAGTATCTATAGTTTTTTTTTTTTTTTAATAATGGCCATTCTGAGTGGTATCTCACTGTGATTTTAATTTGCATTTCCCTCATTATGAGTGATGTTGAGCATTTCTCATGTTTGTGGCCATTTGTATATCTTCTTTTGAGAGATGTCTGTTGATATTGTTTACCCACTTTTTAAAGGGGTTATTTGCTTTTTTCTTGCTGATTTGTGTGAATTATTTGTAGATTCTGCACATTAGTCCTTTGTCAGATGAATAGTTTGTGAATATCTTCTCCCATTCTGTAGGTTGCATGTTTGCTCTGTTGATTCTTTCTTTTGCTGTGCAGAAGATTTTTAGTTTAATTAAGTTCCATGTATTCATTTTTGTTTTAGTTGCATTCTGTTTGGGGGTTTTAGTCATGCATTTTTTTTTTTTTTTAACCTAGGCTGACTTCCATGAGAGTTTTCTCAGTTTTCTTCTAGAATTTTTGTGGTTTCAGATGTGACATTTAAGACTTTATGCCTATTTTGCTGAGAGTTTTTATCATAAAGACATGCTGGATTTTATCAAATGCTTTTTCTGTGTCTATTAAAATGATCATATGATTTTTGTTTTTAGTTCTGTTTATGTAGTGAATCACATTTATTGACTTGCATAAGTTGAACCACCTTTGCATCCCTGGGATAAAACACATTTGGTCATGGTGTGTTTTCCTTTTATGTGCTGTTGAATTCAGTTTGCTAATATTTTGTTGAGGATTTTTGTGTCTATGTTCAAAAGGGATATTCGTCTGTAGTTTCCTTTTGTGTGTGTGTCTTTTCCTGGCTTTGGAATCAGAGTGATCCTGGCCTCATAGAATGAGTTAGGATATTGCTTCCTCTTTAATCTTGTGGAATAGCTTCAGTAAAATTGAAATCAGTTCTTCTCTGAAGGTCTCATAGAATTCAAGCAATGAGTCCATCAGGTCCTGGACTTTTTCTGTCAGAAAATTTTAAATTACTGTTTCAATCTTGCTACTCAAGATTGGTCTACTTAGGGTTTCTGTTTCTTCCTGAGTCAAGGTTGAGAGGGCTGTATGTTTCCAAGAATTTGTCAGTTTCCTCTAGATTGTCCAGTTTGCTTGCATAGAGGTGTTCATAATAGTATTGAATGATCTTTTTAACTTCTGTCATATCAGTTGTAATGTCTCCTCTTTCATTTCTAATTGGACTAGTTTGAGTCTTCTCTCTTCATTTCTTAATTAACCTAGCTAGTAGTCTACCAATTTTCTTTCTCTTTTCAAATAACCAGGCTTTTGATTCATTGATTCTTTGTATTAGTTTTTTAAATTTAAATTTATTTTAGTTCTGCTGTTATCTTCATTATTATTTTTTTCTTTTCTACTAGCTTTGAGTTTGGTTTGCTTATGTTTTTCTAGTTCCTTGAGATGTGATGTTAGGTTGTCAATATGTGATCTTTCAGTTTTGTTAATGGAGGACTTAAGTATTATAAATTTGCCTATGAAAACAGTTTTGGCTGTGTCCTAGAGATTTTGATAACTTGTGTCATTTGTTTCAATGAATTTTTAAATTTCCATCTTGATTTCATTGTTAAACCAAAGATCATTCAGGAGCCAATTGTTTAACTTCCATATTTTTGTTTGGTTTTGCAAGTTCTTTGTGGCATTAGTTTCTAGTTTTATTTCACTGTGGTTTGAAATAATGCTTGATATAATTTTGATTATTTTTGAATTTATTGAGACAAATCAAATTTGTGGCCTATCATATGGTCTATCTTGAAGAATGTTTCATGTGCTGATGAGAAAAATGTGTATTCTGTAGTTTGAGGATAGAATGTTCCTTTGATGTCTATTAGTTCCATTTTCTCTAGAGTCTTGTTTAACTCCAATGTTTCTTTGTTGACTTTCTGCCTTGATGGTTTCTCTATTGCTGTCAGTGTAGTGTTGAGGTCTCCCACTATTACTGTATTGCTATCTCTTTTTTTAGGTCTAGTAGACTTTGTTTTATAGAGCTTGGGGCTCTGGTGTTAGACATATATATATATTTAAAATTGTTATATCTTCTTTTTGGATTGATCTCTTTATCATTATATAATAACCATCTTTATCTCTTTTTACAATTGTTAATTTAAAGTCTGTTTTATCTGATATGACAATGGGTGTTCCTGCTCATTTTTGGTTTCCATTTGCATGGAATATTTTCTCTCACTCCTTTACCTTATATGAGTTTTTGCGAGTTAAGTGGGTCTCTTGAAGGCAGCAGATATTTGGGGCATATGTGTTTGTGTGTGTGTGTGTGTGTGTGTGTGTGTGTGTATGAATTTTATCCATTTTGCCAGTCTATATATTTTAGGAAGGCATTGAGATCATTTACGTTCAGAGTTAATAGTGATAAGGTACTAGTCTATTCATCATACTGGTTGTTATCTGGTTGCTTTGTTTATTTATTGTATCTGTTGTGTTGGCATTCCATAAAACCTGTGAACTTTATTATTTCCAGTGTTTTTCTACTGGTATATTTTAACCTTTTGTTTCAGTATTTGGGACTCCTTTGAATATTTCTTGTAGAACCAGTTTAGTGGTAACAAATTTCCTCAGTGTTTGCTTGTCTACAGAGGACTTCATTTCTCCTTCATTTATGAAACTTAGTGTTGTGGGATACCAAATCCTTAACTGACAGTTATTATGCTTGAGGGAATTGAGGATGGGACACCACTCCTCTCTGGTTTGTAGTGTTTCTTCTGAGAAGTCTGCTGTTTTTCTGATAGGTTTACCTTTGTAAGTTATATGATGCTTTTGTCTCACTTCTCTTAAAATTATTTCCTTCACATTAGTTTTGCATATCTGAAGGATTATATGCCTTGGGGATGACTTTTTTGCAGTGAATCTTCTTTGGACTTCTTGTTTCTGGAAGTTTAGATCTCTGACAAGGCCAGGGAATTTTCCTTAATTATCCCCTCAAATAGGTTTTCCAAACCTATTGCTTTGTCTTCTTCCTTAGGAACACCTACAATTCTTAGGTTTGAATGTTTTACATAATCCCATGTTTTGGAGACTTTGGAGACTTTGTTCTGTTCCCTTGACTTTTAAATTTTTTATTGTTGTCTGATTGGGCTAATTCAAAAGCTTTGTCTTCAAGTGCTGAGATCCTATCTTCTGCTTATTTTAGTCTACTGTCAAAACTTTACACTGCATTTTGTACTTCTCTAAATGCTTCTTTCATTTCCAGAGTTTCAAACTTGATTTTTATGGTGTCTATATCTTTGGAAAAATTTTATCCATGCTCTGAATGGATTTTTTAAAAGTTTATTTATGTTGTTTTTAAATTTTCTCCTGAAGTTCATTGACCAATTTTATCATCAACCTTTTGAATTCTGAATCTGGAATTTCAACAGTTTCATTTTGCTGACGAATTGGTGTGATCTTTTGAGGGTGTTGGAGAACTCTGTTGTTTTCATTTTGTCAGAATTAGTTTTCTATTTCTTTCTCATTTGGGTAGACTATTTTCTTTTATTTAAAGGGGAGAGGGGGCTGACATAGGCATTGTAGGGTTCCCCTGGTTATGTATAGCTTTGGAGTGGTGAGTTTCTTGATTGCCAGATGTGCAGCCCTGTGCTGTGTACCTGCATTAGTTAAAGGAGTCCAAGTCACTTCTCTTAAAATTATTTCCTGCACATTAACTTTGCATAGCTGAATGATTAGATGCCTTGGGAATGACTTTTTTTGCAAAGAATCTTCTGGGGATTCTTTGGGCTTCTTGTTTCTGGATGTTTAGATCTCTGACAAGGCCAGGGAATTTTCCTCGATTATTCCCTCAAATACGTTTTCGAAACCTATTGCTTTCTCTTATTCCTCAGGAAAATCTACAATACTTATATTTGACTTGGAAAGTATTGTCAGCTGGTGCTTGAGATCTGGTCATCCCCTAAGCTGAGGTGTTATATCTCATATGGTTGGCTATACTATTAACCTTTGGCCAGAGGTGGCACTTGTGAAAGAAAGCTGGTGACGATGGTGGCTGTGGGGTTTCTTCTTGGCACATATTGCTCTGAGGAAGTGCCAAGCCAGGATAGGCCAAGTTTGGGGCTCTAAAGAATTCTCAAGTTTTTGTCTGTTTTGAGCCTTCTGGGGTGTTGCAGGAGAGAGAAGATAAAACACCCCACCAGTGTGCACTCTTAGCTTCCCCAGTGTGGATTAGAAGGGAGTCCCAGGCCACTGGGGTAATGCTGTTATGCAGAACAAGATCAGAAGAGTTCACAAGGGGGGTGAGAGGCTGCTATGGAAGTGTATCCCACCCAACTCTCCCACCTTGGCCTCAGGAAATCTGCGATCTGAATGTCAAGTTGCAGCTGGCCTCATTGCCACAGATGTTTTAAGCAACTACCACCCCCCCCAAGCCAGGAACTGTCTTCCACCACCCCAGAGTTTGCCCTTGGGGCCCACGCCCTCCCAAGCAGGCTGAAAAGCAGCAAGGGTTGAGTTCCTTGGAAATGGCTGCTGGCACTGCTCAAAGTTTTTTCCTACATAGCTCCACAACAGAGCACAAATGTGGAGAAGGCAGTTTCCCATGAGGGACTCAGGTCCCACAAGGCCCAGGGAGCCCTGCAAGTTAATGACAGAAACACAGAACTCCCAAATTTCCATCACTCACCTTCCACACTGAATCTGGAGGCTGTGGTGAACTGTGGGGTGCAGAAGAGAATCCAGCCAGTTATAGCCCAGGTTGGTATGTTTTCTCCTTTCTCCTTGTTCTGAGTGGTTGTTTCACTCCTTTGGAGACTTGTGGGATATGCTGCTTGATCTTTTCCTCCCTGTGTGCTGAGGAAACTCTATCTTCACTTACTCTATAGGAGAAACTCACTCTAGCTGCTCCGTGTTGGCCATCTTAGGACATTGATCCCAATGTCAGTGAGATCTTTAACCAATTATGTTGAAACATACTTGATATGAGGACCACCCAATATGTGAGGAGAGTTCTGCTTCCTTTTTGTTCCCGTTAAAGATGTCATGGGCTTGGTTATAGCTTTTTAAAAATGCTCCAAAGCCCTCTATTCCACCAAATAACCTCAGATTCTGGTCAGTTTAGGATGCCTCCATTAACCTTTGGGAAGTCAGTCTTTCTGTTAAGAATGAGTCATCCAGGTAATCCTCTTGATTAGGATGCAAGACAACCCAAGGTGCTTCTCTTTTTCTGGGACAGCACCCATGTTGACTGTTGAGCATTTATGCATTTTTGTTGTGACAAACCTGGCGATCAAAGGATACTTCCTCACAGCAACTCCTTAGGATAAGTGGCCAACTGTTTATAGACAAGATCCTTTCACATTTCTCAAACCTAGTTACAACACCTGTCCGCTTTGTTCCACAAGCTCAAAAATACATAAAGCCTTGCCTCACTGTCACTAGGATTGAGTTGAGGGAAAAGTGCCCCATGCCTTATTAGTTGGTGTGACAGAGCTCACAGCACACCTATGGCTGTCTCCAAAATTCTCCTTTCCATTCCATCTCTTCCTTCTCAACCACCCAATGTTTTGTTAAGTTGGAAGTTACAGGTGTCAGTTGCAGTTCCCAACTACTTCCTTTGTAAGTTTGGCTTTTGCACTTCACTTTGTAATATAAAAGTAGTTTCCATATTGTCTCCTTGCTTTAGCCAAACCAGAGATGGATATAAACCCATATTAATGTATTTTTATATAGACAAAAAGTATTACTTATTTTCTTGTGCAGTTCAAATCATGGTGTTTTTTTTTCTTTCTACTTACTCTCCTCTCCCATACTTTTACTGGGGCCTATCCTTTAAAATTCACCTCTTTTATCAAAGTAGCTATCATTGCAAACATAGAAGAATCTGAGGCCAGCTGTATGAGCACAACCAAACTTGTTTGCTATTTTCTATTTTTTCCTTAAGAGCCAAAGTGAAATTGGATAATTTACCTAACCTCTCTAAGATGCCCCCTTCCCCTTAATCAAATACTAATAATTACCTTTGGGGGAGACGTTTTGAGATTTAGTCATAAAGGTCTTATAAAGAATCAAGCACAATGCCTGGCCCAATAATGACAGCTTTTGCTATTTTTAGTAAGATAATTTCTCTATTATTCTTCTTTGATTGGTTCTCAACTTTTCACTTACTGACATTGGGAGGCAGATAAAGCTTTGCCGTGGGTACTACCCTGTGCACTGTAGGATGTTAATGACATTCTTAGCCTGACCCCAGCAGATGCCAATAACACCTCTCTTCACTCATTTGTGACAACCAAAACAAGTCTTCAGACACTTTCAAGTGTTCTCTGGGAGGCAAATCATTCCTGAATGAAAACCACCGCTTTAAGAAGAGGAATTCTAGGCCATTGCTTTACTAAACTCTGGTGTGGCAATGTGTTCTTTGAGCTTTGGTCGCTGTCATATTTTCTAAACTTTGGTCCCGTTTCCTACTCTGGAGAGGTGAGTCTCCTCTCTCCTCTCTCTCTTTCTCTAATTTACTTTTAAAATAAACTATATTTTCCAATTAAAAAAGAAGAGAAATTCTAGCAAATTTTATGTATATGTATATGCATATATTTATGTGTATGTGTGTATTTATGGGCTGTCGAGAGGTGATCACATTTTTATTTCTAGATTTGATACTGCTTGAGGATAGGACCCACATTTGTTTTTTAACTTTGAAATTTGAGATCCTATCAAATTGCCAGTCAATATTTATTTGATTTAATTAATCCAGACATCAGTAAGATCATAGACCTGTTAGATTGAAATGTAATTGATACGAGCACCATCCAACACTAACTAAAAGTGACTTTTAGTTTTTTTTCAAAAAAATTCCCTTCAACAAATATAATAGGATTTGTGCCTTGCAGTCCTTCTTTTTATTTTACATTTTCTTTTATAAAAGGCTGTATAGGTCTTGCTTAGTTTCTTAATCTCAGGCAATGCTGTTTTAATAGGGGCATGATCATGTATCACTTCTTCACAAATAACCACCATATTTCAAATTGGGCTCTTTTCTCATTCATATGCTCTCACTCATCTGATTCCATTCATCTGCTCTTGATTTTCAACATTGGGCAGTAGCTGATGCAGTGAGAATGTCTTCAAACTGGTTTAAACAAAACTTTATAGATTCAGACTGTTTCTCACCCATCAATACATCCATCATCTAAAAGTTGATTTATTTTTTTTTCAATTTGACATGTCTCAGATGATATAACCCAAGACCATCTGGTAGAATTTGTAAAGTGATCCCATTTCTAAAATTCTGGTATTTTATGGTTCCAGTATCTGTATTCATAACCGCCGCTTTTCTACTTCTCCCTCTTTCCATTGCAGCTTCCTGTGTGCCCTCCTGTTAGACCCCAAGAAATCCAAAATACCCCCAAATAGCCTCTGGGTCAAAGAGAAAGAAGTGATCCAGAAGGTAAGGAATTCCTTTCATTGAAAGCTTTGTGTGATATTATAATTTGAAAATAATTTTTATGCCCACCTCTAAATTTTATATTTCCTTTGAGCTCCTCAAGTCAAATTTTTACTCCTTTCTTCTAGGCGGAATCTCTCTCATTTCTTCCTCTCTCTCTTCTCCCCTTCTGTTTCTCTCTCTCCTTCTGGCCCCTCACTATGTCTCAGACTTTCTTTCTCTCTTGCTATCTAAGCAAACGTTCATAAGCTTCCTCTCATTTTTTTTGTCCTTGTTACCTATGGCAGGCACTGTGGACTCTGCTGCCAAATTAAACACAATGCTGCAGATGTTGTAGCTTATGAGGTTTAGGGCAACAATTTATCTTTCCTTCCCCCCTGGTGTTGTCACTCCTGCCCTCCAATTCTCCACCCTTCAAAATTAGGGACAGAGAGGATGAGCAGCTGCTTTTCCTGCTGCTCTGAATAATTCATGCCAGTTTAGCTTCAGATTGGTAATATCATTGGCCTTGTTTAATACCAAGGGGAAAGAAAGGCCTCTTGAGATTTCCCAAAGCATGAATTTAAAAGGAATAATATTTTTTTAACCTCCAGATTGTTCAACACTTTTCTCCAAAATAATATGATGTAAAACATAATTAAATTGACAATGAAACATCAGTTCTTTCCAAAATATTCCTGAATATGAAATTAATTAAACACATTACTTACTTTTAGACTGGAAACTATGCTATCCAGTCAATAGTACTGGGTATTTTCTATGCTACAGGCACTTTGCTGAGTACTGGAGGAGTGGTAAAAGTGGGTTCTGCCCTCAGGACGCTTGTGTACTAGGGAAAGAGATAGACATAAATCAAAAGAACTACAAAATTACCATTTAAAAGACTTTATATGCATCCTCTGGTTTAACAGAGGAACTCACTGTATTAGTGTATTCTACACATCTTATAATCAAAGACTATGCACAAGATGCCACTAAATGCTGAGAAAACAGCAATGAGTAAGCAGGAAAGACACAATGTTTGCCTATGGATCTAGAGTCAAATGCAGGATCCAGACATTATTCAAGTATTCATATGCACATAAGATCACAATCTGATGAGAACAATGAAAAAAAGGTTTTAGGCATTAAAATATTTTTTGGATGTTCACATATATACGTTTACCCATTCATTTATTTAGGCTATGCTGTACACTTGAATGTTAGTGTCTGTTAAGTTAGGTGTGTTCCCTCTCCTCACGAAACTGCAGTCTAGTGGACAAATGAGTAATTAAGTAAATACATAAATGTTTAAATATTTAAAATTGAGATCAGTTCTGGGTCAGGGTTACAATAAGCAATGCTTGTCTTATTTAATGCTTGAAACTACTCCTATAGCATGATTAATACTTTTCATACTTGCAAAATCTGAGTCTGGCAGTCAGAAGTGTTTTAAAGACACAATCTGATCAAGCCACATTCAAGCATCATCATCCATGGCTTTCAACTGCTTTAATACACAGTGCAAACCCTAACCTTTCTACAAGGCCCAGAATAAGCTGCCCTTGTGTTGAAAGACATTGGCAGGATGAGGAAGAGACTCCTGGCCGTATACACAAGACTAAGACTTAGTGCAAAGACCTGTTTTTGACATTAAATTGAATTCTTGACCTACATCATTTTGTGCCTATAAAAAGGGCCCATTTATCTCTAAAAGTCCACAAAGCTTAATTCTAGTTTATTTTGACTTAATGGAGCTTGTGCCATGCTGTAAGTCCAAATGGGCTTGATCTTTAAGGGTCACTTGGACTTTATTTTATTACCTCTCATCAGTCCTTGCACAATAATTAGATGAAACAATAAGTGGGGATAGTTACAAATCCTTCTCATAGGAGAAGAGAGAGCATGAGAGAAAGCATTTCTATTCACATATCCAGGGGAGGTAGCTAGACCTGTCTCTGAAGCAATTGGATAATACTTGCAAAACTACCAAATTAGAATGAAGTTGAATACGTCCAATTTGGATCACCCTCTGGTAATTCTCCTTGAAGGGAGTAATTATATTTTTTGTAAGTGAACCATCCCCCATACCTGGAGGAACGAAGCTTGCAAGAGGGCTGCAAGTCTTCCAGAATGGCCAGGAGGCTGCACCTGTGAGGTGGTAATTATATCCTAACACTCTATGTATCTACCTCAGTCATCAGCCAGTTCCTCATCTGCACTAAGTGCTAATAAATATGTATTTTAATGCATTAATCATAGAATTGCTTTAGGACATAAATTCATTGATTCAACTGCATGTCATATGTTAAAATACCTGGAATATAGCCACTAAAAATGTGCATTCTTCCTTTCTTTGCAAATAAAGATAATGATATTGCAGCATTTTAATCAGATGTACTTTTTTATTTGATAGTATAGAATGATTATCTATTGAATGACAAAAACTCTTTTCCAGTTAAATTTATGACCTAAAGAAATGGTTATATTTCTGGTGCATATGGAAGTGAACAAACCATTGACAGTGATTTCTACTAACTGAATCAGAAAGTTTAATTGGGTAAATAGTTAGGTAACCAAACTAAAGGTCACACTGCTCCTGTCTGCTGTTTTCTGCAGAAATGTGACCACAGTATGACCAAATAATTTTTAGGGGAATAAAAATATGTAAATTATTGTAAATGTTTCTAGATCATTAGATATTGGCCATAGCATAAATTTAAAGTAACACACCAGCCTTCTGCTTCTGACCAAAATGAAATATTGGGGGTTAGATTTACTTTTCCCCTTGAAACAACAACAACAACAAAATAGACAGATACATTTCTTAATATAATGTTTTTTTCCAAAACATTTTATAACAGTAATAAAGAACAGTGATCCCTGAAAGACAGGGACATAGGTGAAAATCCATGAAAGAAAAAAATGATAAATTTGACTTCATCAAAATAAAAACCTCTGCTCTGCAAAAGACAATATTCAGAAAAAATAAAGTACTTATGTCTAGAATTTACAAATAACTCTCAAAGCTTAATAATAAGAAAACAAACAACTCAACAAAAGTAGATAACAGATTTGAACAGAATTCACCAAAGAAGATATACAAATGGTAAATTAGCACATCAACATATTTTCGGTATTATTAGTCATTTGAAGAATGCAAATTAAAATCCTGATAAGTAGCACTACAGCCTATTACAATGATTTAAGTTTAAAAGACTGGCAATACCAAGTGATGGTATTGAATGTCTATACAAGCAACAGTAAGTATGTAAAGGAATTAGAACACTAATAAAGTGATTGGAAATTAAAATGCTGTAATCACTTCAGAAACATAGTTCAACAATTTCCTAAAAACTTAAATATACACCTATCATGTCATCCAGCCATTCTCCTCCTAGATATTTACCCAAGAGAAAAGAATGTATATCCATACAAAGATTTGTATACACATACTCAAAGAAACTTAATTAGCAGTAGGCAAAAAATAGAAATAACACAAATATCCATCAATAGGTATGGTAAACAAATTCTGGTATATTCATGTAATAGGGAATGAACTGTTAATACCTCCTACAACGTGATGTATCTCAAATTAATTATACTCTATGAAAGAAGATAAGAAAAGAGTTCATTCTGTATGATGACATTTTTACAAAACTCTAGAAAATGGAAACCAACCTAGAGTGTCAGAAAGCTGATTGGGAGTTGCATAAGGATGGAGGCAGGGCAGGGAGGGGCACAAGAAAAGGAAACAAAGGAACATGAGGATACATTTGGGGGCAATGGATATGTTTGCTATCTTTATTTTAATGATGATTGTGCAGATGTATACATATAAAAAATTCTATCTACTTGCACTTTAAAAATATGCCTGTCATTGAACGTTACTTATAGCTTAAAAAAATGTTGAAAAACAACATGTGTAAAAAACAAAACAAAACAAAACAAAACAAAATATTATGCTGGCAAACACGATTCCTGGGCTGGAAGTTTGTAAACTCTGACATTTATGTATATGACTTGCTTTTAGGGAAACGCACACGGCTACAAAACCTATACTAAAATACAAGATGGAATGCTAGCTAATTGGGGGCTTTTTTGTTGGATTCTTTCAAACAATGCAAATACCATTTCTTACTCTTTGTTGAATGACCCAGACCAAGGCTAGTCTTTCTGAATGGTATGATGGCCTCTTTTCAAGGCTTATGATTAAAGTCCAGAATTTCTTAATAGCAGATGATAACATACGAGGCAGAACTCATTTTCTTTTTGATGTTCACATGTAATTTCTATTCATGGTGGTAGGAATTATGGGTTTAATAGTTCCCTGAATCTCTGCTGATGCAGTCCCTTCCCTAACATGACTTTCCTTTGTAAAAGACATTCCTTCATTGACACTGTGCTATTGTTACCAAAGGGGTGCAGAAGACATCTTTCTGAAGTGTTTCACAATACTTTAAAGAAATAAAAATTTTCTTCAGAGTGGTTTTCATAAAAGTATAAAATAGAATAAAAATTAAATCAGAGTTAGAAACATTCAAAGCAGTAATATATAACCTATAAATTGAATAAGCTTGACTTGGCAGTGTGTGAAGAGAAAATCCTTTTTCTCCCCAACCCGTGCTCCTTCAGATGTCTTTTCTGTGCTGTTCCTTCTTCTTTCTTGGATGAAGTCTTTGGCAAATCATATAGTTTTCTCAAGGTCTTTTAGTTAGAAGAACAGTCATTTTGGTAAATAAAAAGTTCCATCCATACTAAACTGCCAGTCTTTTAAGCATTTTAATTCTTCTCTATCTCTTTCCACTGATCTGGAGATTGGGTTCCTCTTTCTTCTTTCTTCCTCTTTGCTGTCCCTTCCTCCTCACCAGTTACTATATATAGTTGCTATAGTGTTGGATGGATTGGGAGAGAAGATCAATAAGGAAAATACAGGTCTTTGCAGAGTGGAAAGGTCGTAAGCTGAATTTGGTTGTAAGCTGAATTTATGTTAATAGTAGAGGACCAATTTCTGGGCTCTTTCTTTCATGAGGAATATTCTTGGGTTTCTAAGAGGGTCCTTCTAGAGTGTCCAAATATGTTCCCTTGACAAGAGCAATGCCTTCTCTCAGCAACTAGACTTCTTGTGGTCTGTCTCTCTATGGAAATCATAAGATACATGGGTCCTCTTGGGTAGGTCTCTTCTAAGCCTTTAGACAACTCCCTTCAGCTCTTTTCATGGCAATGTCTGGTCCATGGGGAGCACACACTCTTGCTCTACACTTAATAGTGAAAGTACTGTCAGCTTGCAATGCGGCTCGCTCTCTTTGCTTTGCTACCCTGACCTTCCTCTCTAGATTTCTTCTATCGAGCATAAGACACCAATTCCTATGTTCCCTGAACTTAAGGAGAGCCTAGGTCTAATTCTCAAAATGATCCTCTTAACAACATCTCCCTCTTGACTAAAGGGAAGAAAGAAGCACCTTCTTTTATTTCTTTTATTTATTTAGTGGAGTATAGTTGTGAAATATGAAACACAGCTCTTGTTCTCCTAGCCCCCAATAGCTCAATGTCCTGGCCCTTTGTGTCACTGGCCTTTTACATATCTAGCAGGTGAGCAATAGGCTACGTCTGGTAGAAGCTCCAGGGTCATGATCTCTTGGCAAACTTTGCACAGCTGGTAGAAACTTTATTTAGAATAGAAGAAAACCTGCCTTCTCTTGTCCTATTCTAAGCTTTGGAAAAGAACAGAAAGGCAACAGAAAAAAAAATCATATTTAACTACATAGGTTTACACAGTAAAAATGTACAAAACAGCATAACAGTAATAACTAGCCAATGTCTTTATATCTTTCTCTACTCTCCAACTACCCAGTGATGAGATCATTCAGCTTTCAATGCTAAATTAGTTCCATGAAAATTTAGTTTATAAGACGTTTCAAACCTTTTCTTGCATTACCATTAATAAGTGAAAATTTATAAAAACGTGGCCCAGAATAACTTAAATTTTGCATTTCAATGAATGTAATCTCACCTTAAATTGTCTACAACATGCCAGTGAAGTCTTTAAATTATCTAAAATTCTCTCTGTTAAAAGATCTAAATGTTCAAAAGAAAAGAAAGTTGGTGATAGAATTATGCTGTTTCCGTTTTATTTAAATTAAATAAATAATTGGCCAAATTACCCATTTTTTAAGATTTGGGGAGATTGGTCCAGATTCAATTTTCACTGTCTGTTTAATAAGGGGTATGTTCAAATAATATGTGATGAGACTGGATGTTTGCTAAACTGCCACTTCTTTCTACTACCTTATGATTATATCCTTGTGGTTTTTTTTAAGTGAAAATACACAGGCTCCATCTTTTTAAAAATTGAGAATACTGTCAGGTCTTAGTACCACTTCTTCAAAAGAACTACTGTGATATCTTACCAGACCTCCTTCATCTTCACACATAACAAACACATGCACACACACACACACACACACACACACACACACACACACACAGGTACAGATATATATACACACATACAAACAGGCATACATGCATACAAATAAACATTCAGCAGCACACAAGTATACACAAACACACATAAGCTCACACGGTTCTTGTTTGTTTTGTTTTGCTTTTTTCTTTTTTACTATCTTGAATAGTGCTGCAATAAACATGTATGTGGTTTGTGTTTTCCTTTTTTTCCTTTTTTTAGACTGGAAAAATATAGTTTATTTAGAAAGTAAATCAGGGGAGAGAAAGGGGAGAGAGAGAGAGAGAGAGAGAGAGAGAGAGAGAGATTGATTCATCTCCTCAAGGGAGAGGAGGGGGCCAAAACTTAGGAAAACATGACCTGTCTAGCTCAAAGAACACATGACCAGACCACAGCTTAGCAAGACAATGTATTTTTTTTATTATAAAAAGTAACTGCTCTAAGAATAATTCTGCAATTGGCTGTCTGGTTTTTGTTTTGTTGTGTTGAGTTCTTCCCGCTTCTCCTTCGTAAGTCATGACCCTCCTTTGCTGTAGGTAGGTATCATCCATGTTCCTTTCTAATGTGGCAAATTAGTTAATATCTATTAGGTTAATTTGTTTAATCATTCTATTCTTATTGATCTTGAGACGTTTTAAGGTTTTTGTAGTACTGTGATGAGTGTCAACAGTAAGACAAAATGTGTATTGACATTTTCTTTTTTAGGATTACCATCATCTTTGCTTTTATTTTGGTACTTTTAAAAATATGAAAAAATGGACATTAGAAATAGTGATGAATTAAAAAATGCTTAAAAAGGGACATATCACAGGAGGTTTTTATGATATCTTTTGTCATAACCAGGCAAATGAAATAGAATGAATTTAACCAAAATGCCGTCCCAGTGGGCATAATACATCTGCCTTTTGCTCAGACTTTTCTGTAGACATTGCATTGTAAGTACCAGATGGTCTTTAATACTTTGGACTTATTTTATGATTTTCAAAGGCTAGAAAGAATTAGACATTCAGGCTGGTCCTCTGTTGGACATGAAGGATATCACAAACTTTCCACGTTCCCAATGAGTACCAACTGACCTTCGTCCCCCTGAAAGTCCTAGAGGGATTATCTTTGTCCTTGGGAGAGAGCCAGTTTGCCTTCTGTCTATGTTCATTTGTGAAAATATACTCTTTATTAATCCAGACACAGTTCTCAAGCAAAATGGAATGAGCAAAAAGGGACCACCAGATTGATGATAATAAGAATCTTCTGTGTATATAGATAAGATAAAAGGGATTACATTAACTACATATATACATTAAATGTTCATTTTTCATCTAAATAGTTCTATTTAATAAGTAGTGGCACTGAAGTCCATTAAGTTTTGTGGCTAATACATCCCTCCTCCCTCTGAATCTTATTTAAATAAAAACATTTGGTTGGGTAATGTGTGCAGTGTACCTTGGGGTAGCAATTTATAGTACTCTTTTATCAGAAATTGCTTCCAAATGCCTCATATCCATATTTGAAATTCTGCAGGCAATGATTTTCCTAAATCTCACACATGGAGCTACAAGGCAGATTGCTTCAATTGACTATATCAAGGATCAGGTAAAGAGTGCTTAAAAAAAATAGAGGAAAACCAAATAGAAACAATATGACTATCCATTTTTACAAGGTTGTTTATTACATAAAATTTTATATGGAATTACAAATTATAATTAGCATATTTTAAACCATATTTGATTTTTACATATTAAAATCACAAAAGTATAGGCTAGATCTCTCCTTTTCAAAAAATAAGTGTTATGTCCAAATATGGTATGGATGTCTTTGGATTTTTTGTTTCTTCTGTCTTGATTCTCATAAACCCTTTTATGAGGCTGTTTTATGAGGCTGTGTCTGAGTCAACATTTAGTTATGTCAGATTACCTTCCTTATGTTGAAAAGGACAGTTCTGGGTTAACTGGAAAATTTCAAATATGGATTGTATTTTAGATTCTAGTTTCATATCAATGTCAAATGCTTTAAATATAATATTGTGCCTTGGTGATGTTCTGAACAGCACTGCTGTTAGGAAATACATGCTGAAGTGTTTAGAAGTGAGGAGTCAAGATGCCTATAATCCATAATTGGTTCAAAACAATATTGAGATAGAGATATAAGAGGGGACCATCCCCAAATTGAATTTATTTATTAAAAATTGTGTATTTAGTCTTACATGTTTAAACTTCAGTCACCTTTAAAGTACTCTCTGTTTGATGCAATACATCCATCAAGACATTTTTTCCACTGCTTAAAACAGTTTTTGCACTCTTCAGGTTTGACATTTTTAAGTGCTTCTGCTGTTTTTTGTTTCACCTCTTCCACAT
Organism: Tarsius wallacei; assembly: GCA_963574415.1. NCBI lineage: Eukaryota > Metazoa > Chordata > Mammalia > Primates > Tarsiidae > Tarsius > Tarsius wallacei. The sequence goes on from CAUYQG010096636.1 coordinate 24,429, forward strand.
CAGCAAACCGCTACCATTTGAGAACATTTTTCATTGAGGGAAACAAAAAAAAAGTTGCTCAGGGTGAGGACAGATGAATAGGGAGAATGAGGCACAGGGTTCATGCCGTATTTGGTCAAAAACTGCTGAACACTCAGCGTGATATGGGCAGGTGCATTGTCATGTTGGAAGAATCAGTCACTCACCTGTTTGTCACAACTTGGGATGTTTCTTCTGCAAATGTTTTTATTTAAATAAGATTCAGAGGGAGGAGGCATCTATTAGCCACAAAACTTAATGGACTTCAGTGCCACTACTTATTAAATAGAACTATTTAGATGAAAAAT